>CM042253.1:3540346-3570395 GCA_023566225.1 Romanogobio albipinnatus | reverse complement strand
TGTAGGTAATACGTTGTCAAATATGTTTAAACTTAAATAGACTACCTATTCAAGTAGTTATGTCTCTTTGTATTAATTTGTCCTGTTATTGACGTAATGCATTGACAAAATGTGCAACCAGATGTTCGAATATTCGTTGTTGTTTTTTTGAGGGAATATTTGAACGTCATTTTTGAGGAATTTTGACAGCCCTACTATAAACATATTTAAATCAGTCCATGTGAGTACAGTGGTTCAATATTAATATTATAAAGCCACGAGAATATTTTTGGTGCTCCAAAAAAATAAATAAAACGACTTGTATAGTGATGGCCGATTTCAAAACACTGCATCATGAAGCTTTGGAGCGTTATGAATCAGTGAGTTGATTCAGTAGTTTGTCGTGCCAAAGTCACAAGATTTCAGCAGTTTGGCGGTTTGACATGCGCTCCGAACCACTGATTAGACTCACTGATTCATAACGCTCCAAAGCTTCATGATGCAGTGTTTTGAAATCGGTTATCACTATACAAGTTTTTTTTTTTTTGCCGCACCAAAAATATTCTCGTGGCTTTATAATATTAATATTGAACCACTGTACTCACATGGACTGATTTTGTGACGGTATCTGACTCTACAAGGTTGGGTTCGGGCGCCAGGGGTAAAAACCACCACAATTATTTAGTTAAATTCATCATTAGAGTCAATACATATAGGGATGACATTACTAATCATGTTGTATGAATCAAATAGGACAAGGAACCACAAAAAGTTGATTTGAAAGTTCTCTATTCAAGTTCAATTCCAGTCATGTTGCATAACTCAATAAATATGTTTTTAGTACATTAATGGATCTTGAGAGAGGAAATGTCATTGCTGGCTATGCAGTAGTAATGGGCGATATAAACGATATGCGATATAAACGATACAAAATTGCCCATGATAGAGATAATGGGCCCTATTTTAACGATCTGAAACGCAAGTGTCAAAGCGCAAAGCGCAAGTAACTTTGTGGGCGGGTCTCGGCGCTGTTGCTATTTTCCCGGCGGGATAAATGGCTCTTGCGCCCGGCGCAAATCTAAAATGGGTTGGTCTGAAGTAGCTTCATTATTCATAGGTGTGGTTTGGGCGTAACGTGAATAAACCAATCAGAGCGTCATCCAACATTCCCTTTAAAAGCAGGTGCGCAAGTTCCATTATGGATTGCTATTATTATGGCGTATTTACCAGGCGCACGCCAGGAGCGGTTCACAGCCGAGGAGACTGATGTTCTTGTAAGAGCAGTGAAAGACAGAGAAGTTGTGTTGTATGAGGATGGGAGAAACCCACCCAAAATAGCGTCGGTTAAATAAATAATTAGCCTGAATAATTTGTAAGCTAGATTTATGCCTATTTTTTCACATCTTCGTGACACACCACAATGATTTCCGTCATCTCATGTGTTAATATTTTTTTAGTGTAACAATTTATGATTTGCAAAAATAACTGTTGCATCTGTGTAGATTACATGAGCAAAGTGTATGCGCGTTGTGCACGCTATGGTCAAGCATGCGCCCTTAAAATAGCATAATGAACAACGCGCAACGCGCCACTGACTTTAGACTAGGTTTTTTCTGGTCAGTGGCGCAATTGTTTAATGGAACAGCAAAATAGCACCAGGGATTGTTTGCGCCGGAACACGCCTCCTTTTTTGCGCTGAACCGCCCAGGGAGCGCAAGTTCATTCACTAGTTTAGCGACGTGCTTCTGTGGAGGGAAAAGCGCGCTTTGCGCGGGTGCAAAATAGGAATGACACATGCGTCGGTGTACAAAGTCAATTGCGCTGGGTGCAAGATAGGGCCCTTTAAGTCTATTGCACTATCGCGATAATGCACGTTGATGACAGAATCTAGCCGCAAAATTTAGAGTCACGAGCTGCAACTGCAGCAATGCATCATCGTATTGGTCATCTTGAGTAAACATAGCTGAAAGCGAAACGGAGGAGCTGGTAAAAAAAGACCGGTGCAACATCCATTGTTTGGACTTGGTTCAGATTTAAGCGTCCGACGCACAGATGAGCGGGAGCGTGCGCATGCACACACACACACAAACTGTCTTTGTAGTCTCTGCAGTGATCCCCAACCAGAACCATTTTTTTTCTTTCAGATTTTTCAAATAATTCTCTCTTTGTAAACTTTGTTCAATGCATGCAAGTGCTGCTGTATGTTCGAATATGACCACTCATTTTCGCCATCATCACCCGGGTGTAGCGCCAGAAGACGCGAATGAGAGGTCGCCCGCACTGTGAGAAAATGCGTCTCTGTGCACTCATCCGAAAGCGCGCAAATATTGAGTTCTCTTTCAAGTCTTGCTCTTGAATGGACAAACTCACACAAAAAGTATGTCAACATGTCCATCTTGATGAGTATTCTAGCAGACATAGTCTGTATATGCCTTGAGTAAACTTTATACAGTCGAGAAAGACGACGCATATCCGAGCATTAGGTCTTAAAGGGCCAGGAGCCTTTACTGCTGTCTGTTAATGTCAAACAACAAAAGACAAGGACATCACTAACTGCTCTTGATTGAAATGCTTTTGTAAGTTTAATATGATTAATCTTTAATTTATACAGTCAAATATGCAATGTTATTTTACATTTGATCATTTTCTGTACCTGAAAACTAATGTTAGACGTACCTGAAAAGCATAGTTTATTTTATTAGTATCTTTGACCAATAGTATTTATTTGTGCTGCTGCTTGTATTTAAATTATTTGTTCTTATTATTTCCTTTATTTTTATTTGACAGTAGTCCTTTTTTCCCTGAACATAGCAAATAATGAACCGTACCGAAACCGTGAACCTAAAACCGTGATACAAACCTAACCGTGAGCAATCTGTACCGTTACACCCCTATAGCGTAACGCATGCGAGGGGGTGCCACAAAATGGAGAACATTTTCAAAGGGTGCCATGACTGAAAAAAGGTTGGGAAACACTGATCTAGAGGACACGAACGCATAAACCATCACTTCATGAGAATTTACCATTTCATTTGAGAAAACTGTCATATCATAAAATGAACAGACACTCAAATGTGTTCACGGCAACCCGTCAAAATAAAAGTTTGGTTTAACGTGAGAAATTTTTCAGAATATATTAGGCTACTGTTGTAGCCTACAGTAGATTTAACTTTGTCTCTATGTAATAACTCGTCTCAACTAATAATTATAAAAATTATGTCAAGATGGTTGCTTATTTTTCACTTGATCTTTTTTATAAACAATGTTTACTTTTAAACAGCATTCAGCCTTTAAATGTTTATGTATTATTTACTTATAATGATTATCATCATAAATAATAAACTTATTGAATTGCATTTAATTTTTTTTAAATACTTAAAATAAAAAATTTAAAAAATTGTGGTACCGAAATTGGTACAGATCTGGCACGCATCTCCCTGTATCATTGCGTGATACTTTTGTATAATTTTTGTAAAGTTTTAGCCTGTTCACTATTCACTGCCATTATATGGATAAGCGCGTACAGGACGTTTTTAAAACGTTCTGCTTTTTTTTTTTTGTTAAAATCTCTGCAGCTAGTGTACTTGAAGTTTATTTATCTGCAACAATATGTTATAATTACGGTTTTGCACAATAAATGTTCTCAAAACTACATACGTTTCTTTCTTTAAAAAAAAAAAAAACACATTTAGCAGTTTGGCTTTCCTTAGGGTCTAACCTGTTCTGAAATGGTTCTATTATAATTTTTATATCGCAATATATATCGTTATCGCAAGAGGCTGCAATGTCTGTCGCAATATGGATTTTAGGCTATGCAGGCATCACTGAACCATCGGATTTCAAAACAAATATCTAAATTTGTGTTCTGAAGATGAACGGAGGTCTTATGGGTGTGGAACGGCATGAGGGTGAGGAATAAATGACATTATTTTCATTTTTGGGTGAACTAACCCTTTAAATTATTAAGTACTTCTGTATCCAATAGACACAAAATGTTGAATTGGTACATGATGAAACTACAAAAGATTTGTTACAGAATAGTTCTCTCCAGAAAACAAATGATGTCAAGTTGACTCAACTAAACGTTTTTGTTGTTTTTGTCAAAGACAACTTATTTTCAGTTCGTATAAGTGTTATTTACAAAAGTTAAGTCGACAATAAAAAGCTAAAATCAGGAGCTTGCTCTAATAGTGACAGCAATGAGGAGAAAATCTGTATATTAATGAAGCGAGTAAACTCAAAATGTTCAAGCGTCCAACTTCGCGCGAATAGCACGATTTATTCACGTCCGGTGTGAACGTCACATAAGAATTTTGTTGTACAACCTTACTTTTTTTACAGTGATGACCTGAGGGTGGATGGAGGTGTAGGCCTGATGGGGTTGCCGGACCAATTGTCATCATCCTCATCCTCACTGGACAAAACCACTCGCCTAGAAATGTATAATATACAAGCACAATCAATGAGTTAAAGTATTTTAAAAACAGTTGGTTAAAATTAGGGGTGGCACGGTACATGGAAAAATACCGAACCGTTCGGTTCGCTTGTCTCGGTTCGGAGTGTGTGCGTCGCACGGTTTGCGCATGCACAATGTATCCTCGTGCCCGTATGTTACCTCAGACAGTGGGTGTCCTTTTCGCGCGAAATAAGAGGGGTGTGTGGGGACATACAGTAAAGTAAAAGTGGAGTGCTGCAGGTCACGTCACATGTAGAAATGAAAGTGGGAGAGATAAGGAAGGCTGCCAGCATCGTATAGCAGGACAGATGCAGTGGGGAGAGCGGGAGCCGCGCCGCGCGTGCCCGTTGCAGACACACATTGGCAGTGTTTGTCTCGCGAGTCGCGCAGCTGAACCACGGCTCGTGTATTGCAAATACAGGCAAATATAGTCCATTCTGTCACATTTTCCAGTGTTCTCCTCCGACCCCTGTCTGTCTCGTGCTTTGATTTATGATGGGCAACATATAGCTATCTGCTGCAAATGCGACCGTGTTCCCCTCCGTCTCATACACACATGCAAATGCTGTATATAAGTAGTTCACATGATAAATGTAACATTTAAAAGTTAAGATGCTTCTAGTTTTAATAATTTAAACATGCCTTTGAAGCTTGGACAAAAACTTCTGGCAGTGTTGTGTTTTCGTGTATTTTATGTTATATTTTCACAGCGCTGGATGTCATGTGGTGATTGTGAAACACAAGGGACACTTCATGGTGAAATTTGTTAATCAGGTCAGCTGAATTAAAGCCACATGAATTAATGCATTGTTCTGGTCAAAAGCCATATATACCATATGCTGAAGTAAATTTCTGGAGTGTTAACGATTAAAAAACAACAACAACAAGAACCGTACAGAACCGAAAACCGTGACCCTAAAACCGTGATACGAACCGAACTGTGGGTTTTGTGAACCGTGCCACCCCTAGTTAAAATATATATATACACATTTTGGACAACAGGTGACGGTATACACAGGGTTCGTACACATTCCCACCAGAGAATTTCCATGACTGAAATATATACAGTATGATTACACTCCAGAGAGACCCTCACATTGATCCTTAACATCTGTGGAGTTGGTGGTCCAGTGGGTTAAACCATAAAACTGATATGCAGAAGATTGCTGGTTCGATCCCAGCGGTCACCACCAGTGTGTCCTTGAGCAAGGCCCTTTACTCCATGTTGCTCCAGGGGGATTGTCCCTGTAATAAGGGCACTGTAAGTCGCTTTGGATAAAAGCGTCTGCCAAATGCATAAATGTAAATGTAAATATTCCAACAGCCCCATGCTCCCTTCAGGCATGCACACATCCATTTATATACATCTCTTTTCCCCCAAAAACATGCGATTGTTAGTATTATTAAATGATTACATTTAATATTATTTATTTTACAAATCGTATATCTGTTGTCTACCTCCCTCGTTTTGACAGCTTTCAACCAAATACACTTAACAAAACTCCCACAAAACTTGTCCTTCCTGTGTCATTGGGAAATAAAAATTCTAGGGCTGTAATCTCCCAGTCGATTAGTCGATTATTAGTCGATACGTTCTGGCTCGACCAAAATTCTGATTGGTCGATTTTTTTGCCGCGTTCATTTCGTTAGTTTTACAGCGTTCATTTAATCAGTTTTGCCGCGCCGCGTTCATTTCATCAGGTGGAAAGCACTAATTGCTAATGGGGGTGTTTTCAGAGCACCCCTGTTTCACAGGTAACTGTCTGTCTTCAGAACACCCCCTTGTTTCCACTTCTTTTGGATTAGCCAACCCACTGGTGAAGAGAAGTCTCTCGCTGGTCCTTTGTTTTTCATTCCCCGCTGGCTCAAACGCACGCCCATAGCGGTAAACTTGAGGAACGCCCATCAACATACACATGAGGGGAAGCGTCACAACACCACGCTTCAGTTGTGCTGCAAAAGTGGATCTGTACTGTCGGTTTTGCCGCGTTCATTTCATCAGGTGGAGAGCACTAATTGCTAATGGGGGTGTTTTCAGAGCAGCCCTGTTTCACAGGTAACAGTCTGTCTTCAGAACACCCCCTTGTTTCCACTTGGATTAGCCCAACCCGCTAGAGAAGAGAGACAGATTGAAGAAGGCTATAGTTTGCTGTATATTATTTATTTAATTGGGAGAGCGTTTTTTCTGCTCTTGATCTGGCTTGTTTAATAAATATTCCTTTTTTATTAAAGTGGACGTGCCTTTTGTGTTTAAGAGTAAAAGCTTTAAGTTAATAGTCTATTCGTGTCTCAGCCGCGAAGCTGAGCTGATCCTGTGTTCGAGCTGCACAGAGCGGCTGAAATGATAGTGTTTGTCAGTTATTATAATACATATGACGAAAACAATTGTCTAAATTATGTTGCATATTCCTCAAAAGTTCTTGTGATGATATCACTAGTTGACAACGGAAATCACATGTTATGATGGTGCTCGTGATGCAACGCTATCAGAGCCGACAGACTCGTGTGTCAGACTCATTTCAGTGCAAAATAATCAGGTCAAAAAAGATTTAATATCCTGCAAATAGCCTACTAGTGTTTATGTTTATTAATAATTCATTTAGGCAGACAACAAGGCTACCAAGTACTGCGCACAGTGTGCAGCTAATTAATTTAAAGTTTTTTTTCCTAACGTCATTTTTAGTCGATTTTTAGTCGAAAATTTCAGGACCTCAGTCGACCAAGATTTTCTTTGGTTGATTACAGCCCTAAAAAATTCAAATAACCTCACCTCTTTCTGCGCTTCCCCCTTCCCATATTCTCTGTAGAATCAGACTCAGTTGGTACATCTGTGTTCTGTTCATACTCAACTAATTTTGTGCGGGCAATTTCATACGTTGCTGTGGGAGACAGACAAATGAGTGGCAATTAGTTTCATTCAAAGCAAATTTAAACCGAATCAACAGTGAACTCATGTCAGATAATATCATACACATGGACACATTACCGATTTTTCTCTTGACAGTCAACTTGTATGTCGCCCAGTCAGTGTGAGGGTCCTGTTGCTCTGTGACGCCTTTGAACTGTTCATCCTTGCTGGTGGCCAGTAGCATTCATCCTCCTCAGGCCCGATAAACCATTTGGTCGGTATCTGCCAATCCTCCACCATTTACAAATTCAACTATCGTGAAAGGTAACATGCTTAAAGAAAAACTAAATATATGCATACATTCGTAACTAAAACAAACAAACAAACAAAACTGCACTTCAAATTCTCCTCTTAAATGGAACAAATAGTGACATGGAAGACTCGACAGGTTTTTCCATAGTAACAAGGGACTCAATTATCTGCATAAATATGTTTATTTAAATGTGTTTATGCATGTTTAGTAAATTAGAGAATACTGACAATAGACTTAAAAATGTTTTGCCATGTTTTATCAATAGCCATGTTTTTTATTTTTACAGTAAAAGGACTTATAACTCAGGATAGGAATGATGTATCAACAAATCCCTTTGTAAAAGCCTTCAGAATAGTTAAGTATAAGACTGGAAAAGTTGGTGCTTGTAGATGCTACTGAAGAGAATATATCTGACTGAGTGTGAGAAAAAACCCATTTTAAGAGCCTTTAAAGTTTTATATTGGGTAATTTCATACATTTATATTGATACCCCCAACCTACAAACAAAATGTATATTCAGTTCATTAATATCAGTAAGTGTATAATATTTAAAACATATGGACATAAATTAATAAATTATTAGCAATAGAAGATAACTACTCCTCTTTTTGTCCGAATGTGCCACGTGCAACATGGATTGTGTCTTGACCTTTATATTTTGATTAATATGTAAAATATGAGTGTGTTAAAGGATTAGTTCACTTTTAAATAAACTTTTGCTGATAATTTACTCACCCCCATGTCATCCAAGATGTCCATGTCTTTCTTTCTGCAGTCGAAAAGAAATTAAGGTTTTGGATGAAAACAGTCCAGGGGTTTTCTCCATATAATGGACTTCAATGGGCTCCAAACGGTTCAAGGTCCAAATGACAGTTTCAGTGCAGCTTCAAAGGGCTTTAAACGACACCAGACGATGAATACGGGTCTTATCTAGCGAAACCATCAGTTTCTGTGAGAAACCCAGCAGTATTTATGCTATTATTTTACCTCTTTTCAGATGAACGTGATCATCTCTGAGCTCAGCCAGTACTTCCGCTAAGTGAGGTCAAATTCCGATCGTGGTCATAGATATATCGATCGTAGATGCCTCATTCTACTGATCTGTGCAAGCGCTAATGAGGTATCTACGTATACATCTATGACCACGCTTGTATTTGACCTCACGCGAGGCGTTCGGGAATCCATGAAATGCACACTTTAGTCCCATTTTGAGCTCTGCGCCGAGACCTAAAGCACGATCAATGTAGAATTCAACGGCTTAGATACGGCGCGTCTTCCTCTGCTCGTTGTAAACAAATCTCCTCGCTTCTGGGTCACGTGTCCGAACTCCGGTTCTGCGTCATATTCTCGCGCATGCGTCGTGGTGCTTCGTGAGCTCACGGCAGAGGCAAACAAGGAAGACGAGAACTTGTAGAATAAAGTCGTCATTTTGATTTTTTTTTTTTCGCTCAAAAACTATTGCCGTCGCGTGTAATTCGCGCGAATCGCGCGTGAAAAACGCATGGGACAACTACACACCAGACGCGAATTCGCGTCATGGGCGGGGCTTCTGCTCTATATGAGCCTATATGAGCTTTTTTGTAAAAAATACTACTATTAATGTGCGACAAAACGTAGTTTAAAGACTTTTTCAGGCGATAATATAGTTGTTTAAAGCTCAAATCTGTGGTTAATTTATAAAAAGAGTGCCTATTTGAGCATTTTATCTGGCGTTTTCGGAGTTGTGAGATCCAGGGGATCGGCGGCGCTCAGCGCTCGTTTACCCGGCGAGACCCGCCTTCCCTCGGCTAGTCCTTCTCACATTTGCCGCTGGCTCTGGCTCTTTTTTTCTGCTCCTGTCTCGTTGTGAAATGGCTCACTTGGCTCACAATAACTCACAATAACTCACTTTCTTCCAAGCAAGATCCTTTTTATTCCTTTTATTCCTGTTCCTGTAGTGATAGGATGATGTATCATACAGCTCCGGGTCTCCACAAGCAGCCACGATTATCTTGTCCTCCATTGTTGTTGGGATTTCTGCCTCCGCTTGTAAATGCGTCACTACTAGAGCAAGCTCGTGATTGGTTAAGGCGGCGCGAAATATCCGCCAAAGTTCAGATTTTTCACGCGTTCAAAACGCTCAATTCGCGTCGCCTCAATCGCGCGAATCTCGCTGCAGAATGCCATTTCGCGTCTCTGCATTGACTTAACATGTAAATCACTCGCGCGAATCGCGTCCGGTGTGAACGCAGCATTACGGGTGTTGAACGACATGAGGGTGAGTAATTAATGACAATTTTCATTTTTGGGTGAACTAACCCTTTAAGAGGTGAATTCAAAGTGCAGCAGTTAAACTCCCTTCTCTATGTGCACGCGCACTCCCGCGGCCAGGAGATGCAAATCCTTAATTGACACGACACCCTATCATTTCTGATTCCTGCGCATGCGCGGGTCAATACAAAATGAACGAATCGCTCACTGAGACGTCGTTCCCGAGTCATATTAAGGATTCGTTCAAAATGAACGACACATCACTAATGCAAATCCTGGCGGGATAATGGCCTTAATTGACACCCTATCCGATAAAACTTTGCTGACATTCACGTGGACTTTCATCAGTGTTTTTGCTTTAACTGTAAATGCAACAAGTGCAAACATAATTCCACCAGCTGGTAAAAGTGGAGAAATGGGCATTTTACAGCTTTTATGAACAGCTTGCTAATGCCTGTTCGACTGCCTTTCTTAGAAGTTTACAATCAAATACTTCTAAACAATATCTTTAAGTCAACCACTCAAAGGCGACTGACTTAATCCATTAAACTCGTCTTTTCAACGCCATGCTTTAGCCAGGTTTAAGCTACACAGCTTACCTCACATGGTTTACATTTGCTAAAAGCTAGTTAGTGTTCCTATCCTCTTAACTAATACTTTCCAAAAAAAACTTTTGGTTAACATCATGCGGTAAAATCATCCCCAAGTTTATTAAACGCGCTCTTACCTGCCTTTTGTCCACACGACACCGCTGAACTCGAGGATCCTTAACGGAAAGCAGACAGTCAAAAGGCGGCAAAGTTGTTGCTGGGCAGATTCTTTTGCTCGGTGATGGGGGTGGAGCTTTCCAGACGTGCGCTGCACAGAGTGCGCACTGCTTCCCTTTTGAACATTTTGAGGGGAAACCATAAGCAAACTTGTCTTTTGAAACTCGTAAAACGTTCTTAGACAACTGTTAAATTGGCGACCCTTAAATAGCTTAAAGCTGCAGTCCGCAATTTGGAGCTCTAGCGGTTAATAAACTGCATGCGTCTCGCGGAAGAACACTGCTGCCGGAGCTACTTCTCCTGGTCTATGACAGTCACGCAGGGAGTGTGCTCCTCCGCAGCGATTCCACCGACCGGCCTGAAATAGTCCCAAAACACTTATTAATAAATGTATAATGATTCGGGGTAAGACAAAAACACTGTTTGGAAAATGGATTGTTGGATGGATGGATTGAAAATGAATGTTGTACATTCTCATTATATAATTTTTGTAAATCTTAAACACAAAAAAGTGACGGACAGCAGCTAATCCAATAAAATGTGTAAATAAATAAATAAATATATACACACATAAGGAAATAAATGTATAAATAATTATTTATTTTAATTTTTTGCTCTTCTATGTATATTTATTTATATATTTTTATTTTTTACATTTATTTGTATATTTATTTATGTATTTATTTATTTTTAATAATGGCAGGTTTGGAATTCCAAAAAAAATGTTATCGTAGGACTATAGCAAACCCATTGTTGGAAAGGTCTCAACCTCGACCGTAACATATGATAGTCTTAAGAGGATACATTACTCCTGCTTTGAAATATTGACCTCTGAACCTTGAACCCAGTACATGTTTGAAGGCTTGTCATTTAGCAATAGAAGGTGCTACACACATAGGACGAGCTGTTATAGAAAGCTCTGGACCTTAGCTGTCATGTAGATATGGTCTATTCGATTTTTAAAATTTAATGACACCAGTGACACCCCAAAAGAAAAACCCCAGGGTGTAATCCAAAATTCTACACTGTCAACTTCTACTTATGAGAAATATACTACAACTTTCACTACAGACGTGCCACAGAACCTGTTACAAAGCTATTGTGCTTGTAGTTCTTCTGGGTGTGGGTGGGTGGACGGACTTGCTCGGCTCCTGTTTTTATCAAGGGGGTAATCCAGCCCCTGGAAAGCGTACCTTCCATAGGGGCAGCCATTGCTAACCAAGCCATCACCTGCTGTTAGCATCCCATTGACTCCCATTCCTTTTGGCCTCACTTTGACAGTGAATATCTTTACATCTGAGGCGTTTAAAGACTCCATTTGTCCATTGTTTATTTCTAAACAAACACGACAATGTATAAAATGCTCCATTACCTTGTTTCTTACACTATCGCCCCATAGAACCCGTTTTTGTAAAAAAATGACTAACGATTGCCTCATAACCACGCGACTCCGTCGCACTGCACCATATAGACCCGAGGAGATGCTCGAAGGCAATCTTTTACTGTCTATGAGGCAATCGGGGGGACGTGGAGGCATAAAGTCCCATAAAGTTAAGGGAGAAGCATGTCGAGAAGACCATAGAGAGCCAAAAGCAACGGGACAAAATATTTCAACGTGATTCAGATTTGATTTTGCACAACTACTACAAGACTTGCCACTGTCAGACAGGCTGCTCACGTCACATCTACGTCGTCAAGCTCAGTCTGAGGCTGCGCAGTACGCTCAGCCATCAGGAAGTGAGTGCTTCTACATGACTTCAACTTTTCTCTGTGAAGTCTATGGGGTCGCTGTATCCATTTCTTTTACTGTCAACTTTCAACTAAAATCAAAAAGTTCAAAACTGAGCCAAAATATGTACATTAAAGCGATACTGGCGCTAAAGACCCACTGATCGCTGTCCGATTCTCTGCTATGAATGCTTGCCTTGCATTGTGGGATATGGGCTTCGCACATGCCCCGCTCTGCCCATATCGTAGTGTCCTGTCTTAAAGCAAACTGTAATGTTTCACCGATAATAAGACCAAAATAATTTTATTAAAATAAAGAAATGAATACCATGATGACATCTAAATAAATGTTGATAGATGTAGCATTGTAGTTTTAAAAATATCATTAAACAAAGCAATCCAGCTTCCCTGGCTATAAGATCGAGATAACATTAATAGAAATACATATAAACCATGATAAGATCTTGTGCATGTAAGATGGATCTAGGAGATGGAGGAAACTGTTATCACGAAATGTCTTCTTCCCCCTGGAAATGGACACTGAACTAAAGACGACAGACCACATTTTAGGCATTTATTAGCTTACACAACCACAAAAACAACACACATAGCTTAGACACGTAACAAAAATCACTCAAAATGTAAAAAGTGAAGAGCATGTCAAGTGATTACAAAGGCCTGGTAGGGACTGACCCTGTGTTACATGAGATAGGCAGCTATGGAGTGTTTTGCAGTGGTGGTAATGCAAAAGTAAACAGTGCAGGGATTTAATCCAGTGTGAGCATAATAGAATTGCTTTTAAAAAAAGGAAAAGAATACAAAGAAGATAAGATAAATAGAACAACAGACACATATATTAAATTAAAAAGAAAAAAAGATTATACAAGCCAACAGGGGTAAATGTTGGGACCACAGTCCAGAATGTGTAGAGGGCTATTGTAGCCTGTAAGACAGTCAAATGGTTAGTGGATACTAGACAATAGTCTAAGATATGTGATGGTTGGGTCCGGGAGAGACACATGCTGAAAAGTGCATTTAAAAGTGCCCCTACCCTTTTGTGTGACATTGAGTTGCTGGTTTGCCCTGGGGACAAAGGACCTCCTCAATGTTGAGCATGACAGAAGACTGCTACTGCAAATTATCCTGGGTTTGTTCAATTATTTGTGTGGTGGGTGGCGGTCATTGTCCAAGATTGACAGCAGTTCAGTGTCCTTTTCTCAGCAGTTTATGTGATGCACTTCAGCTCCATGCCAAACACAGAGCCAGCTTTCCTTACCAGCCTGTCCCAGCGGCCCTCTTCTTAATGCTGCCTCCCCAGCACACAACAGCATAAAAAAGGACTCTGGCCATGACAATACGGTTTAATCTTGCTCAGAGTCACTACTGGTATGGTATTCCTCAGAATCACTATCAAAGTCAATATCTCTTTCAGTCAGAACTTGAACATAACAGTTCTTTGCATGCTTTGCCAGACTGTTGCTTGCTTGTTCTTCATCATCAAGCTCTGTAGACCTTGGATCCCATCTTGAAGCAAACCCCACATCTTACCTTACATGTTAAAACACATTAAGCCTTTATTAATTAGAAACTTTCAGAAATATTGTAATGTATGCCAAGTATAACTCAAATACATACTGTACCTGATGTCACATTAGTAAGCTGGGATGACATCTACTTCAGGGTGTCTGCACGAGTGGAAAGAGAATTCCAATATTTGTTCATCTCTGTGCCACTATGTGACTATTTAACATAGTCAATGGAATTGTGTACATACCACCGTGTGTAAGCTGCCATGGCCAAACAATCTCGTCAGAGAGAATGGTGTCCATGGTCAGGTGTTCGGCATTAGGAACCAAGGTGTTATACTTTTACACTAAATAATTTAGATTTTTCTTTTCCTCCCTGATCTTTCGGCGGGTACGGGCACGTCCTTTGCATCCATCATTGTCTTTATAAAGACGCTGGGACCTCCTCCTGACACTTGCCACCAGCTCCCAATTCGCCTGGTTACAGCTGCAACATCAGCATCGTTTGGGGATGTTGTTGCTGAGAGGAAGAAATTAAGAGATAAGAAATGCTTCTTAATTCCATGAAAAAAATAATAATTCTGGTGTATGGGTAAGTGAGCCTCGACAATCTTTTCATATTTCTCTTTAACTGAGAGGCTACACTTGTAGCTAAGGTTAAGTATAGTTAGGTTCTTTATTGTCCCCATGGGGATAATTTTTTCCACACATCATCAGGAGTACGATTACAATGAGCCTCATTGGAATTGCAGCCAAGCTTAGGTTTCAAGGCTATGTGCAATTGCTACATGCTAAATTCAAAGCATGACAAGACATTCAAATTGATAGATACTAAAAGAAGCTTGAGTCTATGGCAATACAAAAAATATTTCTTTAATTTCATAATTCTGTAGCAAAAAAAAATTGTACAACCACAGAAGTGATACATCAAGCAGCATATCAAACAGTGTAAAACAGTGTATTCTACCTTCTGCCCACTCATTGATATCAATGATCCAGCTCTCCAGTTGGTTGTCTGTGATGTCCATATCCGTTTTCATCGCCTCCAGTTTATGCAACTGGCATTGCAGGGCTATTGTGGCCTTCAAACAACACTGAGTCGGCCACAACCATCTGAGCACCCGGCCTGTGGACCACCTGAAACTTAAAGGTCCCATGGCATGGCATTTTTCTATTATTTTATAATGTTTCCTGAGGTGTACTTATATTGTTAGTATGACTTTTACATCATAAAATGTCATAATTTAGAAATAAAAGGCATTTTTTCAATCAGTCTGAACTGTTGTAGTTACAGCATATACTTCAGGTTATTAGTCTATTTCTAGTCGGAGGGACTGTCACTCATGTCAGAAAGTTAGTAACTTTAGTAAATTATGGATCAGCGCTGACTGGAGACGCGAACCGTTTAGAACGATTCAGTCCGATTTGGTGAACTGATTCGGTTCACTAAAAAGAACAGGTTCAAAAGAAAGATCGTTCGCGAACCGGACATCACTAACGTACCAGAGACGGAGCTCAGCGATCGCTAACAAAGTTATTTATAGTACCTACTGAGTTATGAGAGCGCTGTCAGTCAGCGCACGTTTATTGTGTTTGTATCTGAGAGTTCTGAATAAACAGTCCCAGTCACACCGAGTCCGTCTTCATCATTATTACCAACTTTGTAACACATGCAAAGTACCATTACAGCTGTCGAGATGAACGAGTTAAAAGTAAGTGTTGATAATAGCATTATTTTTAAAATAAAATAAAAGCGTCAGTGACGCGCGTTGAGTACACAGCGCAAACAAAGACACAACAGCAGTAATCGAATGTAATCCAGTTTATTGTGGGGCTAGGCTGGCTAGCCCGAATATGCTCACGTTTACCCCCCTTCTGCTTAATCTCACGCCGCGTTTGGTGCCTCCGCTGTGGGCCAGATGCAGTACTGGGGGTCGGGGATGTTGAAGGCCAACGGCCAGTGCAGCCCGAGCTTCGGCGTGTGTGAGGCCGATGTTGAGCAGAAACTCAAGACTGTATGCACATTTTAGAACCGGTAGACGCGACGAGGACGTACAAAAACACTGACTCACAAGATAGAAAACACGAAAACACTGTTCTGTCTGGAGAGAAAGAAGCCGCATTGTGTGCACGAATAATAAATAATTAGCTACACATCAGAAATTACTGATCACAGATCAGAAGGAACTGAAAAAAGACTTCTGTTTTCATTTGTACATCCAAACACTGAGAAACTGCCAGCATTCACTCGTTCACAAGGAATGATCTCTCGAGCGTTTGCATGGGCGTGCCAGATTCTCTGGGCGGAGGAAAGGGAGGTAACCGTTCCTGCTTGGACGTCAAACCAGGAGACTTCAGGATTGGCTCGTCTGGCCTGTCATTTTCTCAAAGGCAGAGAGAGACAGCCAGAACTCGTGTTTACACCGATCAACATTTCTATCCACTTGGGGACAATATTCAGGCTAGGGGAACTCATATTAATGTTGAAAAACCTCATAAAATGAAAATTTCATGCCATGGGACCTTTAAAGGGCTGAAGAGCCAGATACCACCAGGTGATCCGCGCGTTGGTATCTTTCATGCAGTGGAGCCACTGCAAAGGGGCGTGGTCCGAACAGAGGGTGAACTCCCGTCCCAGGAGGTAGTAGCGGAGGGTGAGAATGGCCCACTTGATGGCCAGACACTCCTTCTCTATGGTGCTGTACATCGTCTCCCTCTTAGAGAGCTTTCGACTGATGTACAGCACCGGCCGCTCTTCACCCTCCACCTCCTGAGACAGGACAGCGCCCAGCCCTCGGTCCAATGCGTCAGTCTGCAGGACAAAAGGGAGAGAAAAGTCAGGAGCCGTTAAGAGCGGTCCGCCACACAAAGCAGCCTTTATTCTGGTGAAAGCCTGCTGGCACTGCTCCGTCCACTGAACCGTATCTGGCACTTCCTTTTTCGTTAGATCAGTCAGCGGGCTGGCGAGGTCCGAATAATTAGGCACAAACCTCCTATAATATCCTGCCAGCCCCAGGAACTGTCTAACTTCCTTTTTGGTCTTGGGCCTCGGACAGGTCGCAATTGCTGCTGTCTTATCAATTTGGGGACGCACCTGCCCGTGACCCAAGTGGAAGCCCAGATGCCTTACTTCCACCCGCCCAATCGCATACTTCTTCGGGTTGGCTGTGAGCCCAGCCCTCCTCAGCGACTTCAGGACAGCCCGCAAATGCTGCATATGATGCTGCCAATTGCCGCTCGCTGTAGATGATAATATCATCCAGGTAGGCAGCGGCATATGCAGCGTGCGGCCGGAGAATTCTGTCCATCAGACGCTGAAAGGTCGCTGGAGCCCCGAACAAGCCGAAAGGAAGGGTGACAAATTGGTGTAACCCGAACGGTGTGGTGAAAACTGTCTTTTCTTTGGACAAAGGAGATAAGGGGATCTGCCAGTAGCCCTTAGTTAAGTCCAGCGTCGAATAAAATCGAGCAGCACCGAGCCGGTCAAGCAACTCGTCAACCCTAGGCATTGGAGAAGCATCGAATTTAGACACCGCTTTGATTTTTCTATAATCCACACAGAAACGAACCAAGCCGTCAGGCTTTGGAACCAAAACGATCGGGCTCGCCCAGTCACTGTTGGACTCTTCTATTACTCCCATGTCTAACATTGCCTCCAATTCGCTCTGAACTATCTTTTTTTTATGTTCGGGTAAGCGATACGGGCAGCTACGAACGACCACACCCGGTTCCGTCGCAACGTGGTCTCACATCTTCCTTCACTTTGTTATTTGCACTACCGACTGTTTATTACAGTAACAACTGTTTACTTATGCATTTTGCACTACCATATCTTAACTGGATTATGCTCATTGCACTGCCGACTGTATTTATAGTACCAACTGTTTACATTTGCATTTTGCACCGTACTTCTAACTGTAATATGCAACCACTTTCCACTGCACTTTTACACTTTTTTTCGGATAGCTCTGTCCATAATTTATTGCACTACCTTAATCCACTGCTATATTCCTCATATTAGCCTAACATATTAATGTATACCTCTATCTGTAAAATTCTGTTTATAGTAATAGACATCTGTATATTATATTCATAGTACATATCCACCTGTAAATTCTGTTTATAGTAATAGCCATCTGTAAATTTATTCACTGTACATATTCAACTGTAAATTCAGTTCTGTTAATAATAACCGTTTCTCTATAATACATATTTATATATATTCAGTACATATCCATGTCCTGCACTTATGCAACCGTTGTATATCCTGCACTTGCTGCTATTGCACTTCTGGTTAGACCTAAACTGCATTTCGTTGCCTTGTACTTGTACTTGTGTGATGACAATAAAGTTGAATCTAATCTAATCTAAACTAAAGTTTTATCACATTTGTGGTAGTTTTCTGTAATTTTATAATTAATATTTTAAATAATTGGTCAGGGGTAATGAACCTGTTTCCACCACCATCCGTTTACGAAATTATTTTATATAGAGGGCAGGAGAAATTGTGGATTTCGCCAGCAGGGGGTAGAGTAGCGCTTATTGTGCTTCAAGGGAGCTTTACGTCAGTTTGATCCGCTTTGCGGTTGCCCTCTTTCTGCTGAGCGAGATGAAAAACGGATGCAGAGTTAAAACAATAAAAGACCTGAAATATTTCAGTTGGTGTGCATTGAATCTAAAATATATGAAAGTTTAAATTTTATCATTACATTATGGAAAATAATGAACTTTATCACAATATGCTAATTTCTTGAGAAGGACCTGTAGATGATGTTGTGCTGTATTCAGAGCATATGAACAATCTTGAATTGTTGTTTACTCGATTGTCAGATGCTTCTGTGACTGTAAACCTCGCAAAATGTGAATTTGCGAAAGCAGAGGTGACATACTTGGGAAAGAAGGTGGGTCACGGAAGGTTTCTGCGATAATAGACTACCCATCTCCATCTAATAAACATGAGTTGAGACGTTTTCTTGGAATGTGCCAGGCACTATAGAAATTTCTGTAAAAACGTTTCCAGTGTTGTGACCCCACTTACTGATCTACTTAGTGAAAAAAGAACATTTGAATGGTCTAGTGAGTGAACCGCTAAAGATCTACTGTGTTACGCACCTCCGGAATTTCACCATCCGTTTAAGCTGTGGATGCGAGTTCAGTTGGAGCGGGAGCAGTCTTATTACAAGAGGACAATATGGGTATTTTCTACATTTCTACATTTTTATGCATTTGGCAGACGCTTTTATCCAAAGCGACTTACAGTGCCCTTATTACAGGGACAATCCCCCTGGAGCAACATGGAGTAAAGGGCCTTGCTCAAGGACACACTGGTGGTGACCGCTGGGATCGAACCAGCAACCTTCTGCATATCAGTTCCATGGTTTAACCCACTGGACCACCATCTCACACCATCTTGATCATCCGGTGTGCAATTTTTCTCAAAAGTTTTCGAAGTGCCAAAGTAATTATAGCACAATTGAGAAGGAAGCTCTTGCCTTAGTGCTGGCGCTCCAACACTTTGAAGTTTATTTAGGAGGTAGTAGTGTGCCTATTATTGTTTTCACCGACCATAACCCTCTGACGTTTCTTTCCCGTATGTGCAATGCCAACCAGCGTTTGATGCGATGGGCGTTAATTGCACAGGAATACAACCTGGATATTAGGCATCAAAAAGGCACTGGAAATGTTGTAGCGGATGCGCTGTCCAGGGTGTTGTGCTGATTATTGGGGGAATATAGAAAAAAAATGTTGGTGCTTCAGCGGTTCTTTGACTAAGGAGCTATATAGCACCTCTGAAGAACCACTGAAGCACCAAAATTGGTGCTATATAGCACTTAAAAAGGTCCCCCTATGATTACGAGCCAAGAACCATTTTTGGTGCCATATAGAACCTTTTTTTGTTTTTTTAGAGTGTAACACTGCAACAATAAAACGTGTATAGTAAAAGTTATTTTGTACTTATTATTGTGACAGACATTTTTCAGCAAATTGGTTACTATTTAATTGGTTGCATCTTTGTTCATTACAAATAACAGATTTGCAAGCGTCTTGTTTGGATGTAACCTCAAAAATGCTTAATCAGTTCAAAAAATAATACAACTAAATAAGTAATATCACTGTTCCATTGGTCATTTCTTTTTTTTCTTGAAAGAATATAAAAAAACACAACAAACAAATTACATATGTATATTTTATCAACACTGGAACAGTATGCATTCAAAAATGGGTTTATTTAATAAAATTATAAATATTACAAAAAGTTGTCTTGAGCTGGATTCGAACCCCGGTCTTGAGCAGCTGCAGTAGAAAACAGTGTCTAATGTAAATGCGGGATTTTCCCACACGAAGAAACTGGAAAAGGCATCACAAGACATAGGAAGGAATATCTCTGAACGTCACATTTCCACTTCTCCTTCTCCTTTTCTTCCCGCCTTTGTTGGACTATTGTTCCCCAGCTTTGTGTTCCAAAGTATTCCAAATAATATACGAACATAAAATGAGTACGTCCCAACCCGTTGTTGAAAAGAGTTCTCCAAAGATACCCGGATGGGCGACTGTTGCTGGGTAGATTTCGAAGTGCAGACCCGCGCAAACTCTAACGGCTGATGTTGAACGATTCGATTAGAACTACAAACGCGGATAAAAAGTGTTAAAAAACTACACACATGGCAAAGATGTGCGAATCCGACGGTTAAGAGGTTTGGGTTTGAGTGAAAAACTATCAGTATCTGACGAAAATATATTTAATGTTATCCACATTTATATTTAACTGCAACAGCACTGAGAACTTAGACCATTAGCTTTTAAATGCATTATATTCAACTTGTAAACACACTAGAGTCTTTGCATTAAAGACCCACCAATGGCAGATCAACAACGACACGGTAGGAAATGAAATGAAATTGAATGTGGAGGATTTGAACTGTGACAAGATGATTGACAGGGCAGGTTAAATGGTGAAGGGATGCAGTAACTAGAGTTAAAGATGAAGTATATGTCCCAAAGCTTGCTCTTCTGCTACACACTCAAAAGGACGTTCATTTTATTCACAAAAAGAGTACATAGGCTACATTTAGGTCGTAGTATAAGCGCGTGTGTATCTTTATGGTCATCTTTAACAGGGTTCAAATCAAAACAAACACCAGAATGCGTCCCATCAGTGACATCATAGTAGAGGAGGCTTAAAGGCTGTTCATTCTGGACTGCATTCATTTATCAGCGCTCGTGTTCGACTTCACACATCTTTTACCTACAGCTCTCGATTAGTTTGCAACTTTGTACGATTTACCATCAGAATTTCATTGCTAATCTCAGTTTTTGTTTAGTTGCGCATCAGTTTTCAACTTTGTACGATTTACCATCAGAATTTCATTGCTAATCTCAGTTTTTGTTTAGTTGCGCCCGTGTTCGACTTCACGCATCTTTTACCTACAGCTCTCGATTAGTTTGCAACTTTGTACGATTTACCATCAGAATTTCATTGCTAATCTCAGTTTTTGTTTAGTTGCGCCCGTGTTCGACTTCACGCATCTTTTACCTACAGCTCTCGATTAGTTTGCAACTTTGTACGATTTACCATCAGAATTTCATTGCTAATCTCAGTTTTTGTTTAGTTGCGCCCGTGTTCGACTTCACGCATCTTTTACTTACAGCTCTCGATCAGTTTGCAACTTTGAACGATTTACCATCAGCATTTCATTGTTAATCTCAGTTTTTTTTTCACCAACACCAAAATGAACAAAATGAACAAAATGAACAAAATGAGCAAAGAAGAAGAGGCTTTGACGAAGGTAAGAATGCTTTCATACTATAGACCCTTTTTACATTTATGGGTTTCTCAGAGAGGAAGTCATCATAGTTGGGTTAACTATTAAAGGGGGGGTTTAGTTTTAGCTTTAGTTACACTGTTAAAGACTTGGATTCCCATCCTAAACATGGGAATGTTTAGATTACATAATATGTATTCTGAATACGTAACGGCGGTACATGTATTCCGTTACTGCCCAACACTGAACACGACCTATTAAAGCACTAAGGCAACAGTATAGCTAACATTCACATTTGAATATTTATCGCAAGTCATATCGTCATCGCAATATTAACAATGTTATCGCACATCGCAGCTCTTCCTCATATCGTGCAGCCCTAGTGCAATTGAACATAATAAGGAACATGTTTATTTTACAATTATTTGATTGTATATTATGCTACTTTTATAAATAATATAATATTAATATTATTTATATTTATTTTTTATACTTTATAACATTTACATATTTATATTAATTTACATATCTCGTGTGGTGTGCGCTTTTGTCTCAGTGGTAAAAGGCTATTTAACGAAGACGATTTAGGCTAATTTAAGAAATAGTCGCTGCTCACACTACCGTGATTGTATATTACTTATTATTTATATTACATATTTATATTAATTTATATATCTCGTGTGCGCTTTTGTCTCAGTGGTTCAAATATTTAACGAAGGCTATTTAATTGAACAAAGTGTCGCACACTACTGTGATTGTAAGCCTGCCAGACGGATATCTTTTTCCATTGCCTTTTAATGAAGTTGGAATTTCAGAATCACAGCCTACTTATATTTAATTGCCCTCAATAGATTATTTATTGATTATATTGAATGAAATTTCGCAGGCCCAGCTTATCTGTAGTCAATCTTTCCCAAACAGAGTTGGAAGAGAGTTCAAACTTACCAGTACTAAGGAGTGCTGAGGCAGCTCCAGCTCAGTTTGCTCTTTCTAAAGCTGTTGTTTTTTTTCCAGGCATGGTGTAATGGGGTCAGCAAAGGGCGAAGCCCAATCACGGCCCGGAGGATGAATGCATTTTTTTCATATATGGACTCAAAATACCGTCCACCAAAACCAGAAGCTCCAGAAAAGGTAAGAAGGCTTTCATACTATAGACCCTTTTCACATTTCTGGGTTTCTCAGAGAGGAAGTCATCATAGTTGGGTTAACTATTAAAGGGGGGGTGAAATGCTGTTTCATGCATACTGAGCTTTTTACACTGTTAAAGACTTGGATTCCCATCCTAAACATGGACAAAGTTTCAAAAAAAAAAAGTTGGACGTTTGATTGAGTATTTCTGTGCCAAAAATAGTCCTTCCGGTTTCTCATAAGTTTCGGAAAGTTTTTTTCGAGTATGGGTATGTGTGACGTCAGATGGGGCGGAATGTCCTTGTACGGGCTCTTCTCCCGGAAGGGCGCGCGCGCGACTAGAGCGAGAGAGCAAACGCTTTAGGGAAGCCGGCTGCGCTGCAGTCACAGGACTTCACCAAATCAACAATGTCACCAAAGATGTGTGTTTTTAGTTGTCACGACAAGACAATAATGTTTTTCCGGAGCAGCAACGGAGTTGTGCAAGTGTTTGTTTGTTCCCTGAATTTCGGCAACGATGGTTTATAAACAAGGTACAGTTCAACTCCGGATTTGTAGCTCTCCTAATGCTGAAAGATGGAGCAATCCCAGCGATTAAGGTTCACAGTCGTGTGTTGGTAGCAGGCGGTGAGTAAAAATGCTTCAAATGTCTTTGTGTTGTTAGCGATCGATTCCATTGTTTTTCTATGTAAACATGCATAGCTCAACGCAATCGCTGCGCACGCTAGTGACTCTTTAGCTCCGCCCGAACGATACGCCCCCAGCCGCTCGGCTTTTTTCGGAAAGACTCAGCGTATCTTTCTTTTATAATCATTCAATCATGATACATCGAATTTTCATCATCATCGCACGATGAACACATCGCAACAGACAGCCTGACACGATGAATAAGGGAAAACAGTTTATTACATGCGCCAATCTGAGTAACGTATTCTGAATACTTGGATTACTTCCACGTTGAATTGAATTTTATAAGTGTAGGAATGCGGCCATCAAATCCTGCTTACTAAACATAAATTATAAAATATTTAGCTAACGTCAAATGGGGCCAACGGCTCTTGGGCTAGTAAATCAGCACATAGGAGAATGTAAAGTTGCACGTCAACTAAGCAGCTTACAGCACCGGCGGTGGTCGGCCAAAACACTTTTTTTTGTATGTGAATGCTGTTTTACGTGAATATTATGACACGAGTGAAGCACAAAGCTTTATTTACAAAATAAATAATAGGTTCGCAATTAAATGTTACATCACAGCCATGGAAACATATGGATTCACGCCGAACGAGAGAGGAAGGCTTTGGGTGGTGAGCCAAATTTAAGTTTGCTTGCGTTTTGCGATCTGGTCACACGATTTTCCACTAATTTAACAATAGGCTTAGGCTTACTCCATTTTATTCCACTGGACATGGAATCTCTTATTTATTTTCCCAAATCCTCATTTACGTCTCTCACAGGAGATTAAACGTTTCTTCCTTGTTTGATTTATTTAGGAGTAGGCTATATTCGCATCATTTACTGTGGTAACGTAGAAAACGGAGTAGGACAGATACATTTTACTTCAAACTTTACTTTATTTAACACAGTTTGTGCTTGCTATTAGACTTGGTCAAGTTTTTGTGTATAGCGCATTTCATACACGCTGGAGACTTTTAGTTTTGCTTTCTCTCACAGCGCATAATCAAACAAAGCCTAAGTTCTTGACCCTGCGGAAGATAATTTTGTTCTTCACATTTTACTACAAGTAGCCGATCAGTTTTGGAACATCAGGAGAAAACATGAAGATATTAGAAAACAATGCTTCCTTCCTGCTCGTGTCATCCCTTTCAGCGCAAAGAGGCATATGACGCACGTCTGTGGGAAATATAATTTTTTTTCTTTAACTAATATTTAACTTATATTATTTATATTTCCATTATTTACAGATATTTATTTAAATGTTTTACAGGCTGTAGTAGGCTATGTTATTTCACTGATGGAAGTAGACCTACTAAAATAAACACACGTTTGAGCCTTGTTTATATTTTTTATTTTCAAAATATAGGCTATTTAATTGAGGGATATATATATATATACACCTCAATCTCAATTAAATAGCCTACATTTTGAAAATAAAAAATATAAACGAATAATATGTTTAAGGAATATATAACGAATTTATATATATAATATAGGCTATATGAAAAATATAGATAGGCGTTCGTGTGTGCGTGTGTATACGCCACCCCCAACCACCGCGCCACTGCACAGTTGAACTGCCGTGTTATATTTCGTTCTCCTTCTCTTTCTTTAATATGAAATGCTGTTTGAATTTCCAAGATAGAAACGCTTTCTTGCCCTGGCTCTGTTGTTCTGGCTCCATCTCTACCTCGAGCTGCTCCTCTCCGACTCCATTGTGACTGATCACGCAAACCGTGCATTTTTTCGTTTTCATATTGGGGCTTCTGAGAAATGCATTGAGTTGCCTTAATTTATTTAGAGAGTAAATAAACTCATGAAACAGAGAAGTATCCTTAATGTTATCCATTGATTTCAACAATGTAACTGTATTCTAAATATCAACTATTTAAATTGTAACTGTAAGGGAATGCAGTTCCTCATAATATGTATTCTGAATATGTAACGGCGGTACATGTATTCCGTTACTGCCCAACACTGAACACGACCTATTAAAGCACTAAGGCAACAGTAGCTAACATTCACATTTGAATACTTATCGCAAGTAATTTCGTCATCGCAATATTAAACAATGTTATCGCACATCGCAGCTTTTCCTCATATCGCGCAGCCCTAGTGCGTTCCATTCGACCGTAAGTCAGGGTTGCCAACTCTCACACATTTGGCGTGATACACACGCTTTCAGGCTCTCACGCTCTCACTCTGCCCCAGTAAATCTCACGCCAAACCTGCTTTTGATATGAAACAAAGTCGAAGATTTTAAGTTTTGATACGAAATTCAAACAATAAATAGCGTTTTGGCGCAGTTGATGTGGCATAACAGTTAAAGCCAGAGCCATTGCGACATGCTCTCATCTCCCGGCGTCAACCATAGTCATTTTTATATTTACAGGATCATTTTATTATGGAGAGTGATTGAGATGCAATTGTGAACATTAATGTTAATGTTCTTCTTGCATTTAGCCCTCAGTTATTACTTACTCATAGCCTGGTTTTACCAGACTTTCACATAGCCTACTTATATTTAATTGCCTACAATAGATTATTTATTGATTATTTTGAATGAAATTTCGCAGGCCCAGCTTATCTGTAGTCAATCTTTCCCAAACAGAGTTGGAAGACAGTTCAAACTTACCCGTACTAAGGAGTGCTGAGGCAGCTCCAGCTCAGTTTGCTCTTTCTGAAGCCGTTGTTTTTTTTGCCAGCTATGGGAGAAAGGGGTCACCAGCGTTCGACACAAACCCACGGCCCGGGCGGTGCGTTCTTTTTCTGCTTTCATGACTTCTATCTACCTACCCGCTATTGTCGGCTGCGCAACCACGTGAGAGAATTGTGTTAAGCACCTGCAATTAAAAACTGAGGTCCTGCTTATGCGCCTGTATTTTATGCTTTAGTAAAATGAAATTCAAATTATAGGCTACAAGACATTACACAGGTACTCTCGCATATAGGCCTAAGAGTCAATACAAATGGAATGTTATAATGGAACATTGCGCTCCTCAACTCGCGAAAGGTCAGATTTGCTCCATCTTGTGATGAAGTTTTGTTTAGAAAACCTTGAATCCATACAAGACACACACGTCATTAGACACAATCCATATCATTAGAATCAATGAATCCATGGAATTAGACACAACGTGCACACATGTGCAGGCCAAGGTTTTTTGTTGTTTTTTTTGCGGTGATGGCGGGGACGATCTCAGACCCGCAGTAGGCGTCACGTGACCGCGGTATTGCGGTAATGCGGTAATGCGGTAACCGTCCCAGCCCTAGCTCCAGGGTCACATATGAAATATCTACAGCTTGTAAATTGTGTGCTTTAGGTTTTTCATTTGTGTGTAGCATGTGTACTCTTCTAACCTTTCTCTCTTTTCTTTTCTCAGAGTTATTTACAGAAAAAAGAGGAGCTGAAGAAAAATATCGAAGAATTTGTGTACAAATTCGCAGAAGTGGCCCAGTTGCGGCTTGGCGTTTATGACCAAAATACAGAGCTAAAAACACTGAAATTGGAGATAAGAAAATTGGTAAATACACACATACATTTACATAGACAGAAAGACACACTGATGTCTTCTGTGCAGTTCTGTCTCTTAAGATCACTGACTCTTCATGTGTTCTACAGGAGAAGGAGATAGTATTAAGCAGTGTCCCGTATGCTGAGCTTGCGGGCTGGGTCGAACAAGTTTTTGCCCTAGTCATGGAGAGGAGGCATGCGGATATAAAGGACCCCATTATGCAGCTGGAAGTGGTGAATAATGCACAAATAATTCTGGCAATCTTGAAAGACTCTGTATTTGTTGTTGATATGATTTTTAAAATGGAAATAAGGTTCAGTAAAGTCCTAAAGTCAGCAGAGCAATGTGTGATAAAATGCAACACGTTTTTTTCACAACTGCTTTTTTGTAATTCTCTGTTCAGATTCGGGACTACTTTCTCCTGGAAGAGGAGCTGCCGAGGACGTCAGACATCCAGGAGATCGATTTTTTTTACTGTCGAGAAAGTGAAAGGTCAGCACAATAGTACTGTCATGCCCAATGTGCACAATGGATGTTCTTCAGTTTTTGCATATGTATAACGGTGTAACGATGCACTCGTGTCATGATTCGATACAAATCCTGATACTAAACTCCTGATGCGATATTTATCACCATATTTTAAGCACTGATCTGCCCCAAACGGTTTGATAAGAGTCCTGGCCTGAAGACATCTACACGACAATATTAGTTAGTCATAGCGCCACCTGCTGGCAACAAGAAATGTCATGTTGTACACTGTAATTCCCTCCCAGAAACACATTAAAATATGCCGTCAATTCCCAAATATGCTAGAAACACATTAATGGCTACGTGCTAATGTATGCGATTTTACGCCACGAAACAGGAAGTTGTTGTAACTCAGGCATATAATGTCCGAACTGCCCCAAACTTCACATGTTTGATAATAGTCCTGGCCTGAAGACAGGATCTACATGCCAATATTCAGTTATAGTCATAGCTCCACCTTCTGGCAGCACATTGAAGTGAGTTAGCCATATTTATCATATATTTACCCGCTTAAATGCATGTCGCGCACTATTCACTGTGGCCACCGGGTGGCGGTGCATGTGCGAGGGCCCTTTCATCGCTGCTTGCAGATTGAATTATAATTATTATTTAAATAATAGTATTTGATATTATATTATTATCAGGACAAATATTCCCCCATTGCATTACTATACATTGTATTCAATGTCACTGAAATGCTCATCCACGCGCACTCCTGCTTCTGGTGCACTAAACATAAGAATAAAACAGTCATAGTTCTGATCACAAGAAAGCGTTTCTAAATGACTATTCTCAAACTGTAAATGTTCTGCATCTACTCACTCGTGTTGTTTTAGCACATCATGCAAGCATTAAACGTCCGTGTTTACTACAGTAAATCTGTTCATCATATAAAAGCAATCGAGTCTCTTCAGAAGACTTTGATTATTTTTATGATGCCTTTTAAGTTTGAGAGGAATGGACTTTAAATGGAAGGACAGAAATCTTTCTCTGGTTTCTTGAAAAATATCTTCATTTGTGTTTTGAAGTTAAATGAAAATCTTACAGGTTTGAAACAACATGAGGATGAGTAGATGATAACAATTGATATTTTCGGGTAAATTATACCTTATAAACACAGTAAGCTGAGCCTTGGATAAACCAACTCAATAACGCAAATCATATCGTTTACATCAACAATACATATCGCCACATTTTTATATCACAATATATATCTCGATATACGATGTATCGTTACACCCCTAATGTATGGTGTTGCATATGCACAGTGAAGATACGGCTTCTGATAACATGAATCATCTCTGTTACTGTTTCAGTGATGCAGAGGAGGAAGAGGAGGAAGAAGAGGAAGAAGACCCTTTCTCTTTAGACAAAATTCTTGTTCAAATGTACAGGGATTGCTTGGGTGGCTATGAAAAAGTCAATGGCCAATACGAGCCGAAAATGATGTATGTTTCTTGTGCACAACCTTGTGTTTGATTTCTACACACTCTCAGTCTGTGGGAAGTCTGGGAACTGAAGACAGTAACAGTGTTTGACCATCTTTTTGTCTTGTGTGTTTTTGTGCAGAGAGGAGAAGCTAAAAGGCATTAGAAAGCGGTTTAAACTTGTTAAAAAACAGAGGGTGGAGAATATCGAAGCCATAAAGAAAATGAAAAAAAAAATTGAATATCTGCACACTTGCACATATGATACAGCCGTTGTTAAGAAGGTAAGCACATCGTGTCCCATCTAAAGCAGTCACAGCACCACACATCCAAATGTATTAGAAGACTGTACGGCTGATCTCATCGTTTTGCTTTTGCCTCACCAGAACACAGAGTTATACGAGAAGCTCTCAGACTTTTTCAGAGTGACCATAGACCCTTTCTGCAGCCTTCCTGATCCATGCAGAATGATGGAAGAGCTAGGAGCATGGATTGCAAAAAGGGTTAAAAGAACACCGCTTCAGAAACGGCGCAAATTAAGAAAGGAGCTTTTTAATGCTTATTCACTGATGTAAGATATAAAAATATAATGTTTTCATGACACAGTGATAAAGCTACTGTGATGATCATCACTGGCTGTTATAATTGTATAGTTTGTGTGATCTCTTGATAATCTCCCTCCTTTACAGTTTGAGGGAAACTGAAGAAGATGCGTTTAAGGCATATCATGTCGATCAGAGCAAGATAAGATTGAAGAGAGCTTTTGCTTCTCCTCCACTGAAAATAGTAAGTGCCACACAGAACCAGCACTACATACCCCATACTTTGGTCTTGCTCGTCAAATATTGTTACATGGATCCATAAGTGTGATGCTAACTTAAAAATCACGTCTCTATTGCAGACCGAAAAAAGTCAGATCCTGCAGCCAATCACTAAGAGAGAACCAGAGGGAACCAAGAACCAGGTAGGTAGATCGATAGATAGATAGATAATATTATAGATAGATAGATAGATAGATAGATAGATAGATAGATAGATAGATAGATAGATAGATAGATAGATAGATAGATAGATAGATAGATAGATAGATAGATAGATAGATAGATAGATAGATAGATAATATTAGAGATAGATAGATAGATAGAT
>CM042253.1:3400346-3537846 GCA_023566225.1 Romanogobio albipinnatus | reverse complement strand
GATAGTGTGATGCTAACTTAAAAATCACATCTCTATTGCAGCGATACAAAGAAAGATGTCATGCGAAGAAAGAGGAGACTGGCATGCAACAGAAAGGATCAGAAGTGACAGAGGGTAGAGAGAGAAAAAAAATCAGCTGGGTGAACTCCACCGAACTCCTCCTCGTCTGGATACCACTCGGTGGCTCTCTAACTCCTCCTCCGACGGGCCCCTCAGGCAAACGCTGGCGACTCCTCCTCTCCCTCCCGATAGATAGATAGAGTCCGGTTCCCAAAGCGCACTGCCATCCGGCCTTCCACCAGCCGGGTGAACTCCTCCAGGTGATGGCGCTGGAAACCCTTCGATGGACGGCTCTCTGACTCCTCCCCCACCTCGTGGACGACGACGGGACCCTCCGGCTTCAGAAGCACCCGGCAGTGAGTCCCCTGTTCCCTGCGCCTCTTAGATAGATAGATAGATAGATAGATAGATAGATAGATAGATAGATAGATAGATAGATAGATAGATAGATAGATAGATAGATAGATAGATAGATGGATGGATGGATGGATGGATGGATGGATGGATGGATGGATGGATGGATGGATGGATGGATGGATGGATGGATGGATGGATGGATGCATGCATGGATAGATAGATAGATAGATAGATGGATGGATGGATGGATGGATGGATGGATGGATGCATGGATAGATAGATAGATAGATAGATAGATAGATAGATAGATAGATAGATAGATAGATAGATAGATAGATAGATAGATAGATAGATAGATAGATAGATAGATAGATAGATAGATAGATGGATGGATGGATGGATGGATGGATGGATGGATGGATGGATGCATGGATAGATAGATAGATAGATAGATAGATAGATAGATAGATAGATAGATAGATAGATAGATAGATAGATAGATGGATGGATGGATGGATGGATGGATGGATGGATGGATGGATGGATGGATGGATGGATGGATGGATGGATGGATGGATGGATGGATGGATGGATGGATGGATGCATGGATAGATAGATAGATAGATAGATAGATAGATAGATAGATAGATAGATAGATAGATAGATAGATAGATAGATAGATAGATAGATAGATAGATAGATGTGATGATAGATAGTGTGATGCTAACTTAAAAATCACATCTCTATTGCAGCGATACAAAGAAAGATGTCATGCGAAGAAAGAGGAGACTGGCATGCACCCGGCTGGTGGAAGGCTGGATGGCAGTGCGCTTTGGGAACCGGACTCTCTCCCTCATTGCAAATTTATATTTAAAAAAATTCACATGTTCAGTATTCACAGCCTTTGCTCTATTCTTTGTTGAAGCACCTTTGGCACTTATTACAACGTTTCTTTTGAGTTTGATGCTACAAACTTGGCACACCTATTTTTGGGCAGTTTCTCCCATTCTTCTTTGCAGGACCTGTCATCAGGTTGGATGGGGCGCATCGGTGCACAGCCATTTTCAGATCTCTCCAGAGATGTTCAATCGGGTCTGGGCTCTGGCTGGGCCACTCAACGACGTTTACAGAGTTGTCCCTTAGACATTCCTTTGTTATCTTGGCTGTGTGCTTGGGGTCGTTGTCCTGTTGGAAGATGAACATTCGCCCCCGTCTGAGGTCCAGAGCACTCTGGAGCAGGTTCTCATCAAGGATGTCTCTGTACATCGCTACATTCATCGTTCCCTCGATCCTGACTTGTCTCCCAGTTCCTGCCGCTGAAAAACATCCCCACAGCATGATGCTGCCCCCACCACGCTTCACTGTAGGGATGGTGTTGGCCAGGTGATGAGCGGTGGCTGGTTTCCTCCAGACATGATGCTTGCCATTCAGGCCAAAGAGTTCAATCTTTGTTAGGGCTGTACGATTCATCGGAAAATAATCAAAACCGAAATTCAGAACCTCTATCCGACGTATTTTTCCCATGTTGGTTATTTCGGTTTTAGCCCCCCGTCAGTCACATCAAGTGCAGTTTGCAGGCACACAGAGAGATGCAGGAGCAGTTATCTTTGTAGAGTCCCAGAATCACTATAGTAACTGCATGTTTTACACAGTTTATACTGGTCAGTTGATCGCCGTTCTTATAGCCTACGCGCTGCCACACACACACACACACACACACACACACACACACACACACACACACACACACACACACACACACACACACACACACACACACACACACACACACACACAAGCCCTGAAGCCAGATCGCTTTCACTTTCGGCCTTATAAAGTTTGTCAAGTAAATGTGTTTAAAGGCTTGCCAGTTTGAACATTTAAAGCGATTGTGCACTATTCAAAAACAACAATAAGGAAAACTTGAAAGTGAACCGTTTCCTTCAAGTATTTTAAAATCACAAAGAAATGCACTTTTTCATTAGAAGGTTTTTATTTTTGGTCAAATCGTTACAGCCCTAATCTTTCATCAGATTTCATCGTTTCATCAGACTAGAGAATTTACTTTCTCATGGTCTGAGTCCTTCAGGTGCCTTTTGGCAAACTCCAGGCGTGCTGTCATGTGCCGTCTGGCCACTCTACCACACAGGCCTGATTGGTGGAGAGCTGCAGAGATGGTTGTTCTTCTGGAAGGTTCTCCTCTCTCCACAGAGAAACGCTGGAGCTCTGTCAGAGTGACCATCGGGTTCTTGGTCACCTCCCTGACTAAGGCCCTTCTCCAGCGATCGCTCAGTTTGTCCGGGCGGCCAGCTCTAGGAAGAGTCCTGGTGGTGCCAAATTTCTTCATGTATGGATGATGGAGGCCACTGTGCTCATTGGGACCTTCAATGCTGCAGAAATGTTTCTGTAACTTTCCTAAGATCTGTGCCTCGATACAATCCTGTCTCGGAGGTCTACAGACAATTCCTTGGACTTCATGGCTTGGTTTGTGCTCATGCACTGTTAACCGTGGGACCTTTTATAGACAGGTGTGTGCCTTTCCAAATCCTGTCTAATCAACTGAATTTACCACCAGTGGACTCCGTCCGGTCAAGCCCCTGAGCTCAGTTTTGAGTGTCATGGCAAAGGCTGTGAATATTTATGTACATGTGCATTTTTTTTCTTTGTTTTTTATTTTGAATAAATTTGCTAAGATTTCAAACAAACTTCTTTCGTGTTGTCTTTATGAGGTTTGCTTGTAGAATTGAGGGAAACAATAATGAATTTAATCCATTTTGGAATAAGGGTGTAACATAACAAAATGTGGAAAAAGTGAAGCGCTGTGAATACTTTCCAGATGCACTGTACCTTCGGCCGTGTGAAACGTTTTCGAGAGGAATCATTTCAGCAGAAAAACAAGTAACTGAATTAATTTATTGTTCTAGTTCTTTATTGGTCTAAGTTTTAATTGCCAAGAAATCAGCACTGTAATGTTGGCTAATTAAATGATATTGAGTTATATTCCATTTTGTTTGCTATAATTTAGTCAGAAATGGAAAAGCGCAGCTTCTTAAATTGTGAATGTAAAGTAATCTGCTTCATTGTGCACTTTGTTTAGAGTGAAAGAACAATATTAAAGTGTATAAATAGCAAACATAAACTGAAGTTTTACTGATATTATTATTTATTTTATTTGAACAGGGACAGTGCACAATAAAACATTAACCCTGTATATAACAAGGAGAGATGCATCGGTTTTAGCAAGTTGCTATTTTCCACCCAAGTATTTTGTTAACACTATACAATAAGGTTTCATTTGTTAACATTAGTTAAAGGGGTGGTTGATTATGATTGGACTTCTTTAACTTTAGTGAGTGTGTAATGTCGCTGTTTGAGCATAAACAACATTTGCAAAGTTACGACGCTCAAAGTTCAAAGCAAAGAGAGATATTTCATTTTACTGAAATCGCTTTTTAAGGACTACACTATCCCTAAAAGTTACATAAACCCGCCCCGGAATAGCATGTCATAAAGCAAGATGAAAACATAAGTTATAACTGTAGTTAAACTAAACTATCCCTGTTCTCTCTTCATGCAACAGATATTCTCTGGCTCTGTGCATCTCGCAACAGTTCCCACATGAGCGGTTGTTAGATTATCATGACAGAATACGCTAATCAATGACTTGAAGATTGTTAACTCATAAATTCATCAACTATCCCTTCAGAAACGTCCTGTCTCATTCTACATTTTGTCACTTCTTCTTGAGTCTCTCCATCATTGTCCGACTCCGGTTTGATCATGAAAGGCTTAACGGTTTCTGACATTTTCTGTGCGTGTCTGCATGAGGTAATCAGAGCTGCTGACGCCAGCTCTTGAAGCTCCGCCCTCTTCCTGAAAGGGGGCGGGGAGCAGCAGCTCATTTGTGTTTAAAGCAACACACACAATAATGGAACGTGTTTGCTCACCCTCAAAAAGAGACAATTTTAACATGAGCTCAGAACTGGACAAAAACTCGAGCGGTGAGTGGATTCTAACTTCTACACCTGTGATTGGCCATTGCGTTCAAGAAATCAACAAACATGTCTGTCCAATCTTGACTACATCACGTGTAGTGTATGCGTGCGCTCTCTGGGTGTGTGTGAGGGATATAATCCAGCAATTCTGGGAACCAAGTGATTTTCTGATTCTTATATAGGCTACTCAAAACTATTACTGCTCTATCCAATCCAGTAGACTACACATCAAAATACACGTTCCTATAAATGACTCCAACGGTTGTTGTTGTTATAAATGTAGTTCCCTTTCAGTCGGTCACGTTCGACGTACATCGGAACTGACCGAAGAATTGGGATCTGTCTTCAGAGACCAATCTACTTCGAGTGTATTAGAAACGAGCCAATCGTATTGACATGCGGTCCATGCACCGCCCCGCACCGCGGGTATAAATATGGAAGTGGAGTACCGCATATTGCTTTTAACTTCGGAGCCGAACGGTTTACTGTACCAAGCTGTTTCTGCGAAGAGTGTTTAGATGAGTCTTGAGGAGGATCGCTCTCTTACCTGGGTGTTGGTGTGACGGCGCAAGTCAGCGAGTGGCCGCTGCAACATACACTTGTCCCTGTGTTGGTTGGCTGGGCGTTTCCGTTCTTGAGTGCTCACACGCAGGCTTGCAATCAAACTGCTTTGGTTATCTCCTTGAGTGCTTCAGCACTTCTAAAAGAGCATTTCCTTCTAAAAAGAGCAACACGGTTTGACCCTGCGTCTTTTTCAAGATGTCATTCAAACCGTGTGTTTCTGGATGCAGTTGTTTCCTGTCCTCATTTGGCGGCCACGATCTCTCTCGCATATTAACATGTGAGATTGTGTTCGTGGGTGATCCGTGTTCTCTCAGGAGAACGTGGTCACGTCGGCGTTGTTCGTCTCACCTTTCTCGTAAGGAGCGTTCAGCGCGCCGTGTGCCGTCTGGCGCCGGCTGACAGCAGGGGTTGCCACGGCAACCCAGTGTGTCACTCGCTCTCTGGTGCACAGTCGAGACTGTGAAACCTCAAACGGGGTTGAGTCCCTTTGCTTATTCCCCAATCTAGTTCCTTTTCTGGTACACCAGAAAAGGGCTACTTTGGCTAATAAGCCTTGGTGACCTGAGGATTAAAGTGGGGCTTCCCCGCCGGGTACACCCCACTCCTCTATCGCATCACAAGCATGCTGGGACTTTGTTCGTGGGTGGTTCATGTTCCCTTATGAGAACATGACCACGTCGGCGTGTTGTTCACAGTGTGTTCAGCGCGCTGTGTGCCGTCAAGTCGGACGGCCACGCTCATTGTCCCACATGCCTGCTGGTAGCTTACAGATGGGATTGCTGGTCCTTTTTTGAAAAAAGGGAGGACCTAGCGGTTCATTTGGGGCTTTGGCGGAGGACAGATGTCAATTGCTGCATCGAAGAGAGGGCTGTTATGCGCTGGAAATGATAATGCTGCTGAGTTTCCCACTATAATAGTGTGTGATCATGCTGAATCAGATTCAGAGTTGACAGCCATGCTTTCTAGGGTGGCTGCCCGGATGTTCATTGGAAAAATTTAGCAGTGTGGAACTATTTGTTGCCAACCAAAAGGGCCATAATCTGTATAAGTTTTTTCCCTCTCTCACTGCCCTCTGTCCTGCATGCACGAGGGTAGTCCCGACCCAAGGGTTATGCAGGAGCTGCGTGTGGTGATGGACCTCGCTCTCCGGGTGACGGAAGTCACTGCACGCTCCCTGGGTCAGGCGATGTCCACACTAGTTGTCCAGTAAGCTGGGGCTAAACCTGGCAGATATGCGTGAGCCAGACAAAGTTCGGTTCCTCAACGCTCCTGTCTGTCAGGCTGGCCTCTTCGGCGATGCCATCAAGAACTTCGCCCAGCAGTTCTTGGTGGCCCAGAAGCAGATGGAGGTGGTAAAAAAAAAAAAAAAATCCTGCCCCAACGACCAGCTTCTGCCTTCACCCAATCGTCGGCCGCAGTGCCTCCATCTGCTTGTCGCCGAGGGCCTCTCCCTGCGTCCGCCTTCGCCCCTGCTAAGCCAAGCAGCAGCCTCCACCCAGGCAGCAGGTGGCCGAGCGCAAGGGAGGCACCCAACCCGTCCAGGGTCCCGCGAAGTCCGCTGACAAGCACAAGCGCAACCCTGAAACCCAGCAAGAGGGGAACTGCTCAGGGAGACAGTGTCCGCACCCCTCCCTCCCCCGGAGGAGGACCGGGTGGAGAATATTTTTCGGTTTCGGTCCTGCCGCTGGCTCTCCGGAGTCCAGCAGTACCCACATTCTCAGAGCAATTTTCTTCCTCCGTGGGCCCAGAGAGGCTCAAGCTGGCTGTGTGCGACGCCCCCGGGCCTTGCCCTCTCTTCTTCGCCAGGGGGCGGTGTGAGGCTAGAGGACGCCCCCGGGCCTTCTCTCCCACACACTGCCCCACCCTGGAACGATCAGACAACACTCCAGGTCGCCTCCGGGCTGTCCGGGTCGGGTCTGAATGTTCCACCTCGCCCCACCCCGGGTACGTCTATAGTGCCGTTGGTCCCGCTTGTACAGTCTCTGGGGGCCTGGCTAGCGCTTCCCAGGCTGTCTCGCTGGCTCATCCGTACTATCAGACACGGCTACGTGATTCAGTTCGCGTACCGGCCTCCCAAGTACAGGGGCATCCTCTTCACCTCCATGCGGAACAGTGATGCCCATGTCTTGCGGTCAGAGATCGATCTCCTACTGGCGAAGGACGCGGTCGAGCCGGTTCCTCCATCCAATATGAAGTTGGGGTTCTACAGCCCCTACTTCATTGTACCCAAGAAAGGCGGTGGGTTACGGCCAATCTTGGACCTGCGTGTTCTGAATCGGCCCCTGCACAAGCTTCTGTTCAGAATGTTAACACAGAAACGCATTTTCAAATGCATCCGTCCCCAAGATTGGTTTGCAGCGATTCACCGGAAGGACGCGTACTTTCATGTCTCTATTCTCCCTCGACACAGACCGCTCCTATGCTTTGCGTTCGAGGGGAAGGCATATCAGTACAAAGTCTTGCCCTTCGGACTGTCCCTGTCACCCCACATCTTCACGAAAGCGGTAACGCCGCTCATATTGCTTCATATGAGACCACTTCAACACTGGCTACACGACTGAGTCCCCAGATGGGCGTGGCAGAGCGGCAAGTGCCAGGTCTCAGTTACCCCGTACTGTCGGCAAACTTTCAGCCGTGGTCAGACCCTTTGTTTTTTACGGGCGGGAGTGCCCTTAGAACAAGTGTCCAGGCATGCCGTGGTCTTCACGGATGCCTCGTCCACAGGCTGGGTGGGCCACGTACAACGGGCATGCAGTCTTTTCCCCAGCTGCATTGCCTCGATATCAATTGCCTCGAGCTTCAGGCGGTACGTCTTGCCGTAGGCCGGCTCAAGAAGCCGCTTCAGGGCCAACACGTACTGGTCCGTACGGACAGCACTGTGACCGTTGCGTACATCAACCGACAGGGTGGTCTACGCTCCCGTTGCATGCTCCGGCTCGCCCACCATCTGCTCCTGTGGAGTCAGAAGCATCTGAGGTTGCTTCGGGCCATTCACATCCCTGGTGTGCTGAACCAGACAGCCGACGAGCTCTCTCTTGTCAGTCCACACTTCCGGGAGAGTGACGACTCCACCCCCGGAGCGTCCAGGTGATATGGGACCTTTTCGGAGAGTGGTAGACCTGAGAGTGGTAGACCTTTTCGCAGGTAGACCTGTTTGCCTCTCCGGACTCGACCCATTGCCAGTTGTACTATTCCCTGACCGGGGGCACCCTCGGCACAGATGCACTGGCGCACAGCTGGCCCCGGGACCTACGCAAATATGCGTTTCCCCCAGTGAGCCTTCTAGCACAGACTCTGTGCAAGGTCAGGAAGGACGAGGAGCAGGTCTTGCTAGTTGCGCCCTACTGGCCCAACCGGACCTGGTTCCCCGAACTCACACTCCTCTCGACAGTCCCTCCCTGGCCGATTCCCCAGAGGAATGACCTTCTTTCTCAGGGACGGGGCACCCTCTGGCACCCGCGTCCAGACCTCCATGTCTGGTCCCTGGACGGCACGCGGAGGTTTTAGGTGGCCTACCACAAGCAGTGGTAGACACTAGGGATGGTTCGATACCACAATTTTGGCTTCGGTACGATACCAGACTCTAATACCTCGGTTTCGATACTAAAACGATACCACAGATGACAAATAACCCACCTCAAAAGATAAGTGAATTCAAAACAATTTTATTAAAGACACTGCTTGAGCTCTGCAGTAACAAATGTGCAAACAAAAAGTATCAGAATGTAACAAAAAAAACCTACTGTCAGTGAAAATACAGTAGGTTCAATTTTGATTTTGGAAAACAAAACTGAAATGTAAAATTTTCTTTCATATTTTCTTGTTGCTGCTAGCACTTCTGAAATAGTAGGCTGGCTACCGGAAGCCGAAGGAGCTTTTTTTGTTCCTTTCTGTGGGTGTCAAAAGGAGCAATAATGAAATTACATGTAATACATTAGCTGTAATGCATCAAAAGAGAATGATCAACATTTATTCATCTTGGTTTGGTCATTGTTTGGTTTGTGTTCATATTAGTTTAATGCATTGCATAAAGTAATGTTAACATGCTAAACATGTATTTGTATTTTATAAATAATTTCTGATTGACCTAGATTAATAAATTATATAATACTGTTAGGTCAGGTTACCTAATAAATGTTGACGAATGTAGCTTTAATATAAAGTGTTATTCTAACTTTCATATCAGCAATGTTCATATTACTCATATTCTCTCTCTCTCTCTCTCTCTCTCTCGACAGCAGCAGTAATATGCCATTCATATTACTATCACTAACACGTAAATAAATATTACTAATCTCTTTATTCATTCAAATTCAATTAGTATATGTTTTTTGTAAGTAATTGCAAATAATATGAGACCTAAACTTCATTGGTTCCAGCGTGTCATTTGAGATTGTGTTTACAGTATCATATTTAATTGATAAGCTTGTATGCACGCTGACCACGCTAACAGTTGTGATTAAAATTCGAAATTATATCAGTTGATTGAAGGACTCACCTGTCGATCTCTGAACTTTCTGAACAAGTCAGGATGAGCAAGTGACAAGTGCTTAGCAAGATTGGATGTGTTGCCTCCCGTGGCAACGCATGATTTAAAGCAGCGTTTGCAGAGTGGTGCATTGAGGTCTGTTGCTTCACCTTTCTCATCACTTTTGTAGGCAAAGTAATGCCAAATTTCACTCCTACTGCTCTCTTTATTTGTTAATTTCGGGCGTGTAGAATGAGCTTCATCTGTTTGATCCATCGTGTTCCTCCGTTGTCACATTTGCCGGTTTCGCGTCAGTTTGGGTAGCGCACTGCCATCTAGCGGTGAACTTCGGAACAGCAGCATATACCGAAATGAGCAAAATCATGATATCGTACCGTTTTAAATAAAATATATACCGGTATTTTCTCAGTACCGGTATACCGCGCATCCCTAGTAGACACCATCACTTCGGCTAGAGCCCCCTCTATGAGGCGCCTCTATGCTTTGAAGTGGAACCTGTTCGTTGACTGGTGTTCTTCCCGCCGCGAAGACCCCCGAAGGTGTTCGGTTAACGTTGTGCTTTCTTTCCTGCAGGATGGGTTGGAGTGAAGGCTGTCTCCCTCCACCCTCAAAGTGTACGTCGCAGCAATAGCGGCGTATCACGATGCAGTAGCTGGTAAGTCCATCAGTAAGCACAACTTAATCGTCAGGTTCCTTAGAGGTGCGAGGAGACTAAATCCTCCTCGTTTATCCTTGGTACCCTCTTGGGACTTAGCCCTGGTGCTCAGAGCACTTCAGGGTCCTCCATTCGAGCCTTTGCAGTCTGCAGAGCCAAACAGCCTGTCCATGAAGATAGTGCTCCTGATTGCATTGGCCTCGATCAAGAGGGTAGGGGACCTGCATGCACTTTCGGTCAACGAATCGTGTCTAGAATTTGGCCCGGATTCGTGCCCAAGGTTCCTACCACTCCCTTTCGGGACCAGGTGGTGAACCTGCAAGCGCTGCCCTCGGAGGCGGCATACCCAGCCCTGGCTTGTTATGTCCTGTCCGCACTCTTCGCGCTTACATAGACCGGACTCAAATTTTTAGGACCTCAGAGCAGCTCGTCGTCTTTTTCGGAGGCCAGCAGAAGGGAAAGGCTGTCTCCAAGCAGAGGTTAGCCCACTGGATAGTGGATGCTATCGTCTTAGCGTACCAATCGCAAGACGTGCCTTGCCCGTTCGGGTTGCGAGCACACTCCACAAGGACGTGGCTCCGCAGCGTTCCATCTTCCTGAGACGGGCACGCTTCCCAGTGTTATCCAGAAGTCACACTGAGTGGGTCTTGCAGGAACAGCAGTGACTGACCTTCCCTGCCGGGAGCCCTGACTCCCACTCCAACATAGGAGTGGTCCAGCGAGCTCAGCCAGGGCGCTGGAAGGGCCAGCATCCCTGGCGTGTTGGTAGGGATCCCAATTCGTCAGTCAGTTCCGACGTACGTCGAACGTGACCGACTGAAAGGGAACGTCTCGGTTACGTATGTAACCCTCGGGACGTACGTCCTGTCGCCAGGTGCTGTGCTTCTGCTGAAGGGCCGAGTCACTTCTTCGGCTCCACAGTTGGAAAAGCAATATGCGGTACTCCACTTCCGTATTTATACCCGCGGTGCGTGGGCCGCATGCCAATACGATTGGCTCGTTTCTAATACACTGGAAGTAGATTGGTCTCTGAAGACAGATCCCAATTCGTCGGTCAGTTCCGACGTACGTCTCCGTTCCCTACTTCAGGGAACAAGGGTTACATACGTAACCGAGACGTTTTCTTTATACAGATGAGAGTTACTGTACTGATACTTATAAGGGAGGCACATTAAATGAGCAGATGATTCAGTGATTGTGTCTGGTGGTCAGGGGCATCGGACTGGGGGGGTAAAGGGTACAGAGTACCCAGGGCCCGAGGCAGGGGGGGGCCCTTAGAAGTCACTAACATGCACTAACATTTGTATAGCATTTATGTACAAATAAAAAAGTTCCTGTGCAAAACTAAACTTGTAGTTAGGCACTGGTTTGGTTTTAAAAAAAGTCATTTTCATGCTGTGCAGGGCCCCACCACCCCTCTCGAATCAATGTAAATGGTATGACCCGCAGGTCAGGTGCTTCTGCTGCGGACCTGCGGTGAATCAGTTAATAGGTGTGTTCGACATCGGCTTCGGCTGCGGCTGCATGCAACTGATCAGCGAGAGTAGCCGCGTGCAGGCGGAGAGGAGCGGCAAACGGAGACGTGAAGCATCCCGTATTTCTGCTTCCCGTAGTGACGCTCGCGCTGTGTTTGCATACTTTATCAGCTGAAGTGAAATAAATGCAATATTTCGCAATACACAGATGTTTCAGAGACATTATTGTCATGTAATACTTTATGTACTGCTTAATACAGCGTGTGTTTGTACAAGAATAGAGTTCAACATATAATCCTACACTATCAATGAAGTGGGGTCTACGTTTTTTATCAGTTTTATTTTGATAAACATGACAACATAACATTGTGACTACATGAAAGGAGGTTTTACTGTTATAAAAAACAGATTTGTACGAATTAGTGGAGCTGAAGGTTTTAGAATAAACACGCGTGATCGCTGTCATGCGGTGAATCTGGCCAATCATGGAACAGCTGTGTCGTCATCAGTCCGTGTAGCCTCGTACAGCTGCTCTGGAGAAACTGCACCGGCTGTATTAGCCGACTGCTCTCGAATCGCTCTCGCGGCACTTTGTTGACATACGTCACTGTCACGTGGCGTCGGCGCTGCCTCAACAGGAGCTGGAGTTAGCCGTGATATGAACTAGGAAGACAGGGGAAGAGTTATGTCTTTCTTTTAGAAAGGAAAATAAGGGGCTCAAAAACTAAAAGAAAAGAAGATTAAAGAGAGAAAGGCAAATGAGGGCAAGCAGTTGCTCACTCAGTTTTTTTAAAAGAAATGTGAGCTCCAAATGCATCATCGAGCATTGACATTGTTTTAACATAAATACCTACTCCAGGTAGAATAGCATACATTTATGTTCGTACTCTATTTGAATAATATACCAATACTTTATAGTATCACACCCTAACTAGCGAGCAAACAATATTTCTGGGTAAATAATTCAGGGAGAGAGAAGCAGACGGAGGCGGAGCTGGGAGCTCAACACACTGCCACTCCAGGCAGCTGCGCAGCTTGTCTCGTCTTCTGCTGCAGTTCTCCCCAGAGTCAGAAGTTTACATGAAAACTCTGTATATTTCCCTCCATTGTCAAAATCTAAAGGCCTGTACACACCGGGACGAATATCGCACGCGCTTATCGCCAGCGTTTTTCGTGACGTTTTTCGGCGCGTCTTGAGTGTTCACACCCAAGCGATTTCCACTGGCGTTGCGCCGAGTGAACGTGCACATTCAGTAGATGCGCTCCCGGTACACAAGGTGGTGCTGCGGCACTTTACGCTTCTGACACTCGCTTGTCACACAGAAGAAGAGGAGAGACAGTATTTACGTGCTTGCCAAAACCACAGATATATTATGTCTATGGCAAAACCATTCACACACTTTTTGCTAACTGGCAAGCAGCATTAGCAGCCTATCTTCTTCTTTGTCTACTTACTACTTCTTCGTCGTATCAGTGTGTGCTCGGCAAGACCGATTTTGTGCTTGAGCGCCACCAAGTCGTGTTTTACTGTCACTTCAGCAGCTCCAGGCACGTGAACAAAAGCGCGGATCTCATTGGTCGGACAGTTTTTTACGCGCCGCGTCAAAATAAAAAAACGAACCCGAGGCGTTTTTTTTTAAATGACGCTTTTACGCCTGGCGTTTTACGCGTTGGTGTGCACACTCACATTGGCGCCCATTGTTTAGTCACGAGGCGTTAAACGTCGGCGATAAACGCGCGCGAAAATCGTCCCGGTGTGAACAGGCCTTAACACCCGCGAAAACACAGATCGTTACCGCATTATGTAAATTAGCTTGCGCACGCTCTTACATTATGTACGGGATTGTTCTCAGTTTAATGCACATCTTAATGATTGAAAATGACTTATTTTAAAACGTAATTCAAAGATATTTGATTTAGTCCAGGTTTGGACCTGCTAGACCTTTTGTCATCTCAGTAAGTAGTAGTACTTTTGACAATAAAACAAAAACATATTAATCAGAGTGTGGATTATTTTGTGTTTTTATGATAAAAATGCAATACGCCATTGTATGAAATTTGGTATATAATAAACTTAAAAATATAAACAACTACATCATCATGTTGATATGCTATATTTTTACTATAAAACTCTCCTAATATCTTCAATTGTTGCGTATACCGGCTGCAGCGGACACATTTGTAAACGACTCCACTTGGACCCATTGTGCGAGCTGTCTCTTTAATATCATGTGGTTTATTTACATGTTGCTGCTGATTGGGCTGACATATTTGACACACCACCAAACGAGAGAAAGGGTATCTCAAACCTGTTGCACACCATTGCACACATTCCAGGAAACATTAGATTAGATTAGATTAGATTAGATTCAACTTTATTGTCATTACACAAGTACAAGTACAAGGCAACGAAATGCAGTTTAGGTCTAACCAGAAGTGCAATAGCAGCAAGTGCAGGATATACAAAGGTTGCATAAGTGCAGGACATGGATATGTACTGAATATATATAAATATGCATAAATAGAGAGATGGTTATTACTATAAACAGAACTGAATTTACAGGTGAATATGTACAGTGAGTAAATATACAGATGGCTATTACTATAAACAGAATTTACAGGTGAATATGTACTTATGAATATAATATACAGATGGCTATTACTATAAACAGAATTTTACAGATAGAGGTATGCGGTAATATGTTAGGCAAGATGAGGAATATCAGTGGATTATGGTAGTGCAATAAATTATGGACAGAGCTCAATTATTTATCCAAAAAAGAAAAAATGTAAAGTGCAGTGGAAAATGGTTGCATATTAAAGTTAGAAGTACGGTGCAAAATGCAAGTGTAAACATTTGGTACTATAAATACAGTCGGCAGTGCAAATGAGCATAATCCAGTTAAGATATGGTAGTGCAAAATGCAAATGTAAACAGTTGTTACTGTAATAAACAGTCGGTAGTGCAAATAACAAAGTGAAGGCAGATGTGAGGTAGGAGAGTTAGTAGTTTATGAGGGAAGTGGATCAACGGGGTTTGAGTTCTGCAAAGAGACAGCTCTGGGGAAAAAAACTGTTCTTTAGTCTACTGGTTCTGGTCCGGAGGATCCTGAAACGCCTGCCGGAGAGCAGGAGAGAAAACAGTCTGTGGGCTGGGTGAGAGGAGTCCTTGAGGATGCTGCGAGCTCGATGCAGACAGCGTTTCCTCTGGATGTGCTCGATGGCAGGTAGTGGAGTCCCTGTGATGCGCTGGGCAGTTTTCACCACCCGCTGCAGTGCCTTGCGCTCCGCAACAGAGCAGCTCCCATACTCTACTGCGACACAGTTGGTCAGGATGCTTTCTATTGCGCAGCGATAAAAGTTCACCAGGATAGCCGAGGAGAGCTGATTCTTCCTCAGTGTCCTCAGGAAGAAGAGGCGCTGGTGAGCCTTCTTGACCAGGCTAGAGGTGTTGGTTGTCCACGACATGTCCGCCGAGATGTGGATCCCCAGGAACTTGAAACTGGAGACACGCTCAACAGCCATTCCATTGATGTGGATGGTTGAGCATGACGTTCAACCGGAAACCGTAGCAAAACGTTGCGCACCGGTTTGAGCTTTGAACGTGCCCCTGATTGAACACTTTGGCCCTGTTCCTAAACCCTCACGGTCTTCCTCTGCGTCCGCACTTTCATGACGTAATGCCGCTTTGACTGCTGGGAAGAAGTCCACTGTGTAACCAAGCGGCAACCTCCCGCAGTTTCTCTCGAAGCCAATACGGAAGTGACATAAACTGCAGTTCACCGACTGGCCAGAAACTCCAGACTCCAGAAGGAGCAGAATGTCATTGAGCTCATGTTAAAATGCCCAACTTTAAAGCAGAAGAACACATGTTTACAGTCTGGGACAAACTGTGGTTTTGGTCTATACTGCTAATTTTGCCCTTCATGACGACTGTGAGGGGGTTGAATTTTTTATAACTCATTCGTTTACATTATATAAAGCTTTAAAGTTAAGCATAATTAAGGGCGTGGCCACTTTGAGTGACAGGTGGATAGCCATTTATCTGCTGTCTGTTAGTCATCGTGTCACTTCAGCTTCGCCCACGTCCCGCCTTTTAGCCCATTTTCTGTTATCCGAGAGTGATGACGCGCTGCCAAGATGGCGATGGCCAGCTCATTCCTACTTTACGCTTCAAAACTGCTCATGAGAATCCGATGGGTGACGTCACGGACACTATACGTCCACATTTTTTTACAGTCTATGTGTGTAACCCACACCAGTGCGGGCTCGGCAGAAGTGCGCACCGAGGGCGCATATCGACCTCAAAGGGGGCGCTCGCAGGCACCCTTCTGAGACCTAAAATGACAAATGGGACACCCTGCGGTATCGTGGACTTAACAGAAAGGCGCACGCAGCGGCCATTGTAAGTCCACAACACTGATAGTGCACATGAAGTGTGCCATTTGGGACAGGGCCTTAGAAGCTTCATTTAGCCGTGGTCACGTGACATGGGTGTTTTGAATCACAGTTCGGAGCAGTGTTTCACTACCCTAAACCCTCTATCACTATTCCCTACTTTAGTCCACTAAAACAGTTCACTTGAAGGAGTGAATGAATACCAGTGCGTGAAGTCGGACAGCCGTTGTTTGTACATCGGATGTACACTCGTTATTGCGGTGCAATGTGGGATAAAATGAGTGCACTCAATAACCACTTCAAATGGCTGTTCCCTCAAATAGTGCTCTATTTAAGGGTATAGGGGGCGATTTTGGATTCAGTCCATGTTTCTCTCTGTCATTTTCAAAGTTCAAAGTTGCGCTTGGATCTTAAGTCTCAGAGCATCCCGTGACAGAAGCCGGTTAAGAGTGCAGATGCCAACCGACGTGTGTCATGGGTGTGTATGAGATCCTGTCATTCATCGGATTTCATTTGAGCGTTAAAGTATTAGTTCAGTTCAAAGTGAAAATGTCCTGATAATATACAGCTTAGGACCCAGGACCAGTAAAAGGAGTTTGTAGGCCGCGCTCCCTCTAACAGTCTCCCCGCCTCCGCCTATCATACATACAATTTCTGAACATTTATACTGTTTTCAAGGTCTAGCCACATCATTCTTGCCATGTGGAATGATTCTGATTGGCAGAGAAAATGCACAGTCATGGTAAATTTCCACACAAGGATAGATAGCAGAGCATATCACTAAACTAGGTAGACTAGTTGTCAACTCCATCACTAGAATTAGTTCATTGTTGACCTCGGAGGTTGCAGAAAGGCATCTTCAGGTCTGGTGTCGTGTACAGAAAATGTCCATCTTCAATATTGGGCCTGCACAGATCATGCAACGCACACACACAAAAGCTCCCTAGAATCACAGCTCTCCCAAGGTTGGAGAATCTTAACTACATATCAACAAAGCACTTCACCAAAACATGCTGATACCATGTGCTTTTTTAGGGTTTCAGTAAAAGGAAATATTAAAATGAAATAAAATAAAATGAAAGACAAATCCATATTTAATCTCTGGAAGCCATCACCACTCAGAGACCAAATACAAACTTTAGATAATATAAAGGAAGAAACAATCATTGGTCCTCTTGATATAAGCAAACTCATAACTGGAAAGAATCATTAAAATCATAATAATTATATAGGAGGATGAATAATGATTGAGGTTTTGATTATAAATTTGATTGGGATATATACACTCACCTAAAGGATTATTAGGAGCACCATACTAATACTGTGTTTGACCCCCTTTCGCCTTCAGAACTGCCTTAATTCTACGTGGCATTGATTCAACAAGGAGCTGAAAGCATTCTTTAGAAATGTTGGCCCATATTGATAGGATAGCATCTTGCAGTTGATGGAGATTTGTGGGATGCACATCCAGGGCACGAAGCTCCCGTTCCACCACATCCCAAAGCTGCTCTATTGGGTTGAGATCTGGTGACTGTGGGGGCCATTTTAGTCCAGTGAACTCATTGTCATGTTCAAGAAACCAATTTGAAATTATTCGAGCTTTGTGACATGGGGCATTATCCTGCTGGAAGTAGCCATCAGAGGATGGGGACATGGTGGTCATAAAGGGATGGACATGGTCAGAAACAATGCTCAGGTAGGCCGTGGCATTTAAACAATGCCCAATTGGCACTAAGGGGCCTAAAGTGTGCCAAGAAAACATCCCCCACACCATTACACCACCACCACCAGCCTGCACAGTGGTAACAAGGCATGATGGATCCATGTTCTCATTCTGTTTACACCAAATTCTGGCTCTACCATCTGAATGTCTCAACAGAAATCGAGACTCATCAGACCAGGCAACATTTTTCCAGTCTACAACTGTCCAATTTTGGTGAGCTCGTGCAAATTGTAGCCTCTTTTTCCTATTTGTAGTGGAGATGAGTGGTACCCGGTGGGGTCTTCTGCTGTTGTAGCCCATCCGCCTCAAGGTTGTGTGTGTCGTGGCTTCACAAATGCTTTGCTGCATACCTTGGTTGTAACGAGTGGTTATTTCAGTCAAAGTTGCTCTTCTATCAGCTTGAATCAGTCGGAACATTCTCCTCTGACCTCTAGCATCAACAAGGCATTTTCGCCCACAGGACTGCCGCATACTGGATGTTTTTCCCTTTTCACACCATTCTTTGTAAACCCTAGAAATGGTTGTGCGTGAAAATCCCAGTAACTGAGCAGATTGTGAAATACTCAGACCGGCCTGTCTGGCACCAACAACCATGCCACGCTCAAAATTGCTTAAATCACCTTTCTTTCCCATTCTGACATTCAGTTTGGAGTTCAGGAGATTGTCTTGACCAGGACCACACCCCTAAATGCATTGAAGCAATTGTCATGTGATTGGTTGATTAGATAATTGCATTAATGAGAAATTGAACAGGTGTTCCTAATAATCCTTTAGGTGAGTGTACAATTATATTGAAGCGGTAGTGGATTTCAGAATCCACCTTTCAGATGTGTGTCTGTGGGCTTTGACGGCTGTAGTGATGTTGCTGCTGAGGTGATGCTATTACTTCAGTTATTCATGCAATAAATAATAATGTTCTTAAGAAGTGTCTCACATGCTTTAGTTTGATTTCCTGTATGTTTAGAAACGCTCTTTATTGTTGTAATGTTGTGAATGTTGTCAGGTGAGATGTGGTGGGGTTGTGATGAGGAACAGGAGGAGTCAGTCACACACTTACATTAGTTTAAACGCATCTGAAGCGTCTCACACACACACACACACACACACACACACACACACACACACACACACACACACACACACACACACACACACACACACACACACACTCACACACACACACTCACACATAAATAAGGTAAGACACCATGCAAGGGTTGTCCTTTTTAATATATATGGGGTTTGTACAATTTTTAAAACATTAATTAATAGTTAATTCAGCGAGAGTGCATTAAATTAATCAAAAGTGACTGTAAAGACATTTATAATAATACAAAAGATGTTATTTCTAATAATAAATGCTGTTGTTTTGCACTTTCTGTTCATCAGAGAATCCTGAAAAATTGTATCATGGTTACAAACATTAAACCAACCTTTCAAATGATCATAATTTCATATTTGTCTTTTGCCCATACAATACATTTAAACTTCAAACATCCAAACTGAGTCTGAGTTACTCTTTCAATTTTAGCCACAGCACCAGAAATGACATGGTGGGCCAGATTCAGATAAGCGAATTGTTTTATTACAGCTCATCATGAGCTTATCTTTGGAAACCAAAACATCAGCTTCTAGCTTTTAACACCAATTATTGTCTCACGAGCAGTGTTTTTACCAACATCCAGTCCAATAAACTTTATCAGAACTTTTCACGTGTCAGAGGAACAGGAAAATTTATTATACATTTTTGTCATTTAAACCCACTATGTCTCTTAATATATATCTTTTCTGCTCACTTTGTATCATCATTGTCTTTAATTTTGCCTCATAATTTAGGTTAAAATTATCATTGATCTTTCCTTTTAACAGGGATTCCTTACGACTTAAATTTATTGAACTTATTACTTATTTCATTATTTTCAATCTGTGCCCCTCTGTTTAAACTCCCTCCGTGTCCGTGACTATATCTGCAGCTGCTCTGAGAAGAGAGTGCAGGAGGGGAGGGGGCAGATAAGACTCGCTGCTCACACATCTCTTGCCCTTTTGTTTTGTTTTTCCTGTTTTGTTTCAAAAACAACTTCAAGTCCTTTACTCAGACTACACAGACCAAATCCTACATCATTTCCAGTGATTTCTGCCAATTTATCTCACAAACAGTTAGAAATAAAAATGTTCCCAGTCTTTTAGCTTTTAGCCAGTCAAGTTTCTGATTAACTTTTTCCACTTAGAATTAAAACCTTTGCCCATTTACTTAATAATTCTCTTTTAAATTTATTTGATGTCAGGGCTTCAGAGCAGAGCTGCTTACAGTGTTTGCTCTTTCGTCTCAAAATCTTTATCTGGTCTGATCATGTCACTCAAATTGTTAGCCATCATTTTAGTCAAAGTTCATACTCACCTGAAATTATACCAGCAGAGATGGAGGCGGCGATCTTTAACCAACACAGCTGTGGCTTCTGCGTGATGAAACTGCAAAGTACACTTATACGAAAAAGTCACTCATACTGGTCCATGCCAATTTGGGTCATACTTTACATTTTCCTCGGGATCGTTCCTGATGCATCCCTGGCAAACAACCCTGAATCTATTTTTAGTCCCTCACTGTCTATTTTTCCTAAATTCGGGGGCCCCCTGTCTGAGTTGGAAGAGACGGAGAAGGTTTGCGGTGGTCACTGTTTTCCCTTATCAGTGCCGTCTGCTCTCCAGGAGTGGTGTGGTCACCAAGCCCCCTTTGAGCTCCCTCCTGTGTCAGGGCAGACTCGATTGCACCCATGGTACCACCCAGGTTACCTGGGCGACTTTTTTTATACCCCTTTATGTTTCTTAAAGCTTTACCTCTTAACTCAAGATGTCTCAGCCGAAACACAACCAATGATATAATTAATCCCTATTCCCGTCGGAATAGAGCGTTCCCGTTTCCCCTTACCCAGTCTCTTCCAGTCAGACAAGTCTAATAATAAAAATATACTACCTTATCTACTTGTTTGCCAGAGGTGTACCAAGGAACAATTGCCCGCATTCTCCACCAAAACTGTTGGGGTAACTACAGGGGCGTCGGACTGGGGGGGTAAAGGGTACCGAGTACCCAGGGCCCGAGGCAGAGGGGGGGCCCTTAGAAGTCAGTTTTCTATACATACATATACATGCACTAACATTTGTATAGCATTTATGTACATATAAAAAAGTTCCTGTGCAAAACTAAACTTGTAGTTAGGCACTGGTTTGGTTTTTAAAAAAAAGTCATTTTCATGCTGTGCAGGGCCCCACCACCCCTCTCGAATCAATGTAAATGGTACGACCCGCAGGTCAGGTGCTTCTGCTGCGGACCTGCGGTGAATCAGTTAACAGGTGTGTTCAGGCTTGTTCGACTTCACCCAGCGATGCGCAGACCGATCTGCGGCTGACTTGAAGCAGTGCATGCCGGTTAGAAATTTTGTCCGACTTGAGGCAGCGCCGACGCCACGTGACAGTGACGTATGTCAACAAAGTGCCGCGAGAGCGATTCGAGAGCAGTCGGCTGATACAGCCGGTGCAGTTTCTACAGAGCAGCTGCAAGAGGCTGCACGGACTCTGATGACGACACAGCTGTTCCACGATTGGCTGGATTCACCGCATGACAGCAATCACGTGTGTTTCGTGTTTATTCTGAAACCTTCAGCTCCACTAATACGCACAAATCTGTTTTTTATAACAGTAAAACCTCCTTTCATGTATTCGCAATGTTATATTGTCATGTTTATCAAAATAAAACTGATTAAAAACGTAAACCCCACTTCATTAATAGTGTAGGCTTATATGTTGAACTTTATTCTTGTACAAACACACGCTGTATTAAGCAGTACATAAAGTATTACGTGACAATAATGTCTCTGAAACATCTGTGTATTGCCAAATATTGCATTTATTTCACTTCAGCTGATAAAGTATGCAAACACAGCGCGAGCGTCACTGCGGGAAGCAGAAAGTGTCCGACTTCACGTCTCCGTTTGCAGCTCCTCCCCGTCTGCACGCGGCTACTCTCGCCGATCAGTTGAATCCGGCCGCAGCCGATGTCGAACACACCTAACGACATCGGCTGTGGATGGATGCAACTGATCGGCGAGAGTAGCCGCGTGCAGGCGGAGAGGAGCGGCAAACGGAGACGTGAAGTCGGACACTTTCTGCTTCCTGCAGTGACGCTCGCGCTGTGTTTGCATACTTTATCAGCTGAAGTGAAATAAATGCAATATTTGGCTCCGTTTGCCTTGTCTCCGTTTCTCCGTTGTCTCCTCTTCTGCTGCAGTTCTCCCCAGAGTCAGAAGTTTACATGAAAACACTGTATATTTCCCTCCATTGTCAAAATATAACATCCACGAAAACACAGATCGTTACCGCATTATGCAAATTAGCTTGCGCACGCTCTTACATTAAGTACAGGATTGTTCTCAGTTTAATGCACATCTTAATGATTGAAAATTACTTATTTATTTTACGGAACACACTTCAATCCGAGTTCCCACTCGAACATATTAAGTATTCAGTCCATTTTATCACGAAATTCAAACGATAAATGCCGTTTTGACACTCTTTAATGTGACGACTGGTATAGGCGCGTCAATTCAATTCAAGCGGCCGCGGTGCGCGAGTGAACGCGATCATCTCTTCCAGAAGAATAAACATGAATTACTATCTTAAGGTACAAACAGCTTGTAAACAATGTCACGCAGTATCATTTACCTCTGAGTCTGTAGTCCTTCAGTGTCCACAGCTGTTAATTCACTAGAGAAATCAACAATCAACTCTTTCACTAAATATATGCATTAATTCTACTTAACCTGTTAGTGATGTCTTGATTATTTAATGCTATTTTAGATAAATCTGTCATGAAAATGACAGTCACTAAGATTATATTTCAACAACGAATTGGAGAAAAAAACATAATTTTATAATTAGATTTAGGAGTTAATGCAAAAACTAGCCTTATGTGAAGTTGTTCGCACACAATGTGTTATTTGAGTGTTGCTTATTATCTAAACATGAATATCAGCTGAATAATATAGGCTCATAGTTTGGGCTCTGTAGTTAACCTTTAATATTATAGTATTAATGTGCAAGTAAGGGCTCCCTATATAGTTTACAGCATTATCTATAAGAAACTTTTAGTTATAATTTAATTAATTTAAGGACAGACACAATTTTTTCAGTAAACCACTGTTTAATAAAAAATAAATAAAAAGCCATTTTTTAAAACTGCTGAACCGAACTCATACCGAACCGTGACTTCAAAACCGAGGTACGTACCGAACCGTCAGTTTTGTGTACCGTTACACCCCTAGTAAGTAGTAGTACTTTTGACAATAAAACAAAAATATATTAATCAGAATGTGGCTTATTTTGTTTACATTTTAAGTGTTTTTATGATAAAAATGCAATACCCCATTGGTATATGGTATTTGGTACGGGGGCCCAGCAAGATGGTTTGTACCCAGGGCCCAAAATTTGGTGCTACGCCCCTGGGTAACTAACAGCTTAGGACCCAGGATCAGTAGTGAGAAATAAAGACCAAGAGTCAGGAGTTAGATTAATTAAAGAAAAAATTACTGAAGAATAGTTTGCAGTTTCATCAGCAGAAGCCAGCTTCAAGTCTCTCAAGGAGTTCGTAGGCCGCACTCCCTCTAACAGTCTCCCCGCCTCCGCCTAACGTACATACAATTTCTGAACAGTTATACTGTTTTCAAGTTCCAACCACGTCATTATTGTCATGTGGAATGATTCTGATTGGCTCTAACAACATGCACGTAAGCAACTTTCCACACGTAAACAGATAGGAGCACATATCACTAAAAATGCGTAGATGCGTAGACTCGTTGTCGCCCAGTCCCAGATTTGGATTACAATGACCTCGGAGGTCACAGAACGGCATCTCCACGTCTGGCATCATTGTTTGCTCACCGCATGACAGCGATCACGCGTGTTTATTCTAAAACCAAATAAAGTATGCAAACACAGCGCAAGCGTCACTACGGGAAGCAGAAAGTGCTTCACGTCTCCGTTTGCCGCTCCTCTCCGCCTGCGCGCGGCAACTCTCGCTGATCAGTTGCATGCAGCCGCAGCCGAAGCCGATGTCGAACACACCTATTAACTGATTCACCGCAGGTCCGCAGCAGAAGCACCTGACCTGCGGGTCATACCATTTACATTGATTCGAGAGGGGTGGTGGGGCCCTGCACAGCATGAAAATGACTTTTTTTAAACCAAACCAGTGCCTAACTACAAGTTTAGTTTTGCACAGGAACTTTTTTATTTGTACATAAATGCTATACAAATGTTAGTGCATGTTAGTGACTTCTAAGGGCCCCCCCCGCCTCGGGCCCTGGGTACTCGGTACCCTTTACCCCCCCAGTCCGATGCCCCTGACCACCAGACACAATCACTGAATCATCTGCTCATTTAATGTGCCTCCCTTATAAGTATCAGTACAGTAACACTCATCTGTATATAGAAAACGTCTCAGTTACGTATGTAACCCTCGTTCCCTGAAGTAGGGAACGGAGACGTACGTCCGAACTGACCGACGAATTGGGATCTGTCTTCAGAGACCAATCTACTTTGAGTGTATTAGAAACGAGCCAATCGTATTGGCATGCGGCCCACGCACCGCGGGTATAAATACGGAAGTGGAGTACCGCATATTGCTTTTCCAACTGTGGAGCCGAAGAAGTGACTCGGCCCTTCAGCAGAAGCACAGCACCTTGCGACGGGACGTACGTCCCGAGGGTTACATACGTAACTGAGACGTTCCCTTTCAGTCGGTCACGTTCGACGTACGTCGGAACTGACTGACGAATAGGGATCCCTACCAACACGCCAGGGATGCTGGCCCTTCCATTGCCCTGGCTGAGCTCGCTGGACCACTCCTATGTTGGAGTGGGAGTCAGGGCTCCCGGCAGGGAAGGTCAGTCACTGCTGTTCCTGCAAGACCCACTCAGTGTGACTGCTGGATAACACTGGGAAGCGTGCCCGTCTCAGGAAGATGGAACGCTGCGGAGCCACGTCCTCCAAGGGAAGAGAGGTGGAAATACTCTCCTATGGCAGTCTCTGGGGTGGATCCAACCTGATCCCAGGGGGGAAAGAACACACCCAGGACGACAGAGTGGGGCTCTGTCAAGGGAAAGACACGGGGCTAGCCGAGTAGGGTAGCAGGTACCGTGGAGAATACACATATGGGGTCGCCGTGAGGGAACCAACACATATGGACCCAGCCTATACACACGTTCCACAAGCATACGGGTGCAGGCCTGGCGTCAGACGGCCGCAACGTCTGACACCGAAGGGGTGACGGAGGAGCTCAACAGGGTTCACCATTTCTGGGGAACACAACTGGAGAAGATAACACACGTTTTCGGCCATAGGCGGGAGTGGCGTAGCAAGCCGACACAGGAACAGGTACTTCGCGTCGACCGGCCGTTGGAGGTGAGTACACGGGAAGAAACCGGCTCCACACAGAGGCTATAGAATCTAGCGAACGTGTTAGGTGTCGCCCAGCCCGCAGCTCTACAGATGTCTGTCAGCGAGGCGCCTTGAGCCAGTGCCCAGGAGGAAGCTACACTCCTTGTGGAGTGTGCTTGCAACCCGAACGGGCAAGGCACGTCTTGCGATTGGTACGCTAAGACGATAGCATCCACTATCCAGTGGGCTAACCTCTGCTTGGAGACAGCCTTTCCCTTCTGCTGGCCTCCGAAAAAGATGAAGAGCTGCTCTGAGGTCCTAAAAATTTGTGAGTCCGGTCTATGTAAGCGCGAAGAGCGCGGACAGGACATAACAAGCCAGGGCTGGGTATGCCGCCTCCGAGGGCAGCGCTTGCAGGTTCACCACCTGGTCCCGAAAGGGAGTGGTAGGAACCTTGGGCACGAATCCGGGCCAAATTCTAGACACGATTCGTTGACCGAAAGTGCATGCAGGTCCCCTATCCTCTTGATTGAGGCCAATGCAATCAGGAGCACTGTCTTCATGGACAGGATGTTTAGTTTGGACAGAGGGCTCTAGCCGAAGTGATGGTGTCTACCACTGCTTTTGGTAGGCCACCTAAAACCTCCGCGTGCCGTCCAGGGACCAGACATGGAGGTCTGGACGCGGATGCCAGAGGGTGCCCCGTCCCTGAGAAAGAAGGTCATTCCTCTGGGGAATCGGCCAGGGAGGGACTGTCGAGAGGAGTGTGAGTTCGGGGAACCAGGTCCGGTTGGGCCAGTAGGGTGCAACTAGCAAGACCTGCTCCTCGTCCTTCCTGACCTTGCACAGAGTCTGTGCTAGAAGGCTCACTGGGGGAAACGCATATTTGCGTAGGTCCCGGGGCCAGCTGTGCGCCAGTGCATCTGTGCCGAGGGTGCCCCCGGTCAGGGAATAGTACAACTGGCAATGGGTCGAGTCCGGAGAGGCAAACAGGTCTACCACTCTCAGGTCTACCACTCTCCGAAAAGGTCCCATATCACCTGGACGCTCCGGGGGTGGAGTCGCCACTCTCCCGGAAGTGTGGACTGACAAGAGAGAGCTCGTCGGCTGTCTGGTTCAGTACACCAGGGATGTGAATGGCCCGAAGCAACCTCAGATGCTTCTGACTCCACAGGAGCAGATGGCGGGCGAGCCGGAGCATGCAACGGGAGCGTAGACCACCCTGTCGTTTGATGTACGCAACGGTCACAGTGCTGTCCGTACGGACCAGTACGTGTTGGCCCTGAAGCGGCTTCTTGAGCCGGCCTGCGGCAAGACGTACCGCCTGAAGCTCGAGGCAATTGATATCGAGGCAATGCAGCTGGGGAAAAGACTGCATGCCCGTTGTATGTGGCCCCCCCAGCCTGTGGATGAGGCATCCGTGAAGACCACGGCATGCCTGGACACTTGTTCTAAGGGCACTCCCGCCCGTAAAAAACGAAGGGTCTGACCACGGCTGAAAGTTTGCCGACAGTACGGGGTAACTGAGACCTGGCACTTGCCGCTCTGCCACGCCCATCTGGGGACTCAGTCGTGTAGCCAGTGTTGAAGTGGTCTCATATGAAGCAATCCGAGCGGCGTTACCGCTTTCGTGAAGATGTGGGGTGACAGGGACAGTCCGAAGGGCAAGACTTTGTACTGATATGCCTTCCCCTCGAACGCAAAGCATAGGAACGGTCTGTGTCGAGGGAGAATAGAGACATGAAAGTACGTGTCCTTCCGGTCAATCGCTGCAAACCAATCTTGGGGACGGATGCATTTGAAAATGCGTTTCTGTGTTAACATTCTGAACGGAAGCTTGTGCAGGGGCCGATTCAGAACAAGCAGGTCCAAGATTGGCCGTAACCCACCGCCTTTCTTGGGTACAATGAAGTAGGGGCTGTAGAACCCCGACTTCATATTGGATGGAGGAACCGGCTCGACCGCGTCCTTCGCCAGTAGGAGATCGATCTCTGACCGCAAGACATGGGCATCACTGCTCCGCACGGAGGTGAAGAGGATGCCCCTGTACTTGGGAGGCCGGTACGCAAACTGAATCACGTAGCCGTGTCTGATAGTACGGATGAGCCAGCGAGACAGCCTGGGAAGCGCTAGCCAGGCCCCCAGAGACTGTACAAGCGGGACCAATGGCACTATAGACGTACCCGGGGTGGGGCAGCGAGGTGGAACATTCAGACCTGACCCGGACAGCCCGGAGGCGACCCGGAGTGTTGTCTGATCGTTCCAGGGTGGGGCAGTGTGTGGGAGAGAAGGCCGGGGGGCGTCCTCTAGCCTCACACCGCCCCCTGGCGAAGAAGAGAGGGGAAGCCAGGAGTAGCAAGGCCTGGGGGCGTCGCACACAGCCAGCTTGAGCCTCTCTGGGCCCACGGAGGAAGAAAACTGCTCTGAGAATGTGGGTACTGCTGGACTCCGGAGAGCCAGCGGCAGGACCGAAACCGAAAAATATTCTCCACCCGGTCCTCCTCCGGGGGAGGGAGGGGTGAGGACACTGTCTCCCTGAGCAGTTCCCCTCTTGCTGGGTTTCAGGTGTAAGAGTGGAGTCCTGCAGATGGTTCAATCTGCAGGGTTGCCACAAGACTAAAGAAACATTATTCAGAGAGATGGAAGAAAACTGTACATTTCTCGTCTATTTCCACCCACTGCAACTTATACCAACGACGGAAATAAGTGCAGTTACAATAGCAAAATATGTGGGAGAGCGTTGCTATAATGTGACTATATTGTATTGCAATAAGGAGCACTTCAAAGTCAATACCAAATCAAAACTAGTTAGCACAGTATTTGTAATAGAAAGGATTTAATGACAAAATCTGGTTATGGTTACACTTAAAATAGTTTCAAAATGGATCTATGAGATGATAAACTTATACCATTAATCGTACACAGCATGAATAAAATGTTACCTGAGGGAGAGAGAGAGAGAGAGAGAGAGAGAGAGAGAAGAGAGAGAGAGAGAGGGAGAGAGAGTGGGGGAGAGAGAGAAGAAGAGAGCAAAGAATAGAAGCCCCAATGACCTCAAGAGCCAGAGAGTAAGAGCCCCAGAGGAAAAAGAGAAAGAGCAATAGTTCCATCTGCTTTTATCTATTCCTTGACCATGTGACTGAAACCAAATATATTCTTTTCAAACTGACCAATCAGACCAAACTCAAACATGACATTCAAACATGACATTCAAACCAAACTTCCCCCGCAAGGTGTGACCCACATGTGGCCTACAGGCCTCTCTATTGTCTTCCAGATGTCCCTTCTGATAAGCAAATGGGGGGTTGACTACAGTAAAGCAAATCTCTTTGTTGGATTTCAAATATCAAATATCTTTGATTATTTTCAATTCCTTCACAGGGTTGCCCTTGTGCTTGTCAGCGGACTTCGCGGGACCCTGGACGGGTTGGGTGCCTCCCTTGCGCTCGGCCACCTGCTGCCTGGGTGGAGGCTGCTGCTTGGCTTAGTAGGGGCGAAGGCGGACGCAGGGAGAGGCCCTCGGCGACAAGCAGATGGAGGCATTGCGGCCGACGATTGGGTGAATGCAGCAGCTGGTCGTTGGGGCAGGATTTTTTTTTTTTTTACCACCTCCATCTGCTTCTGGGCCACCAAGAACTGCTGGGCGAAGTTCTTGATGGCATCGCCGAAGAGGCCAGCCTGACAGACAGGAGCATTGAGGAACCGAACTCTGTCGGGCTCACGCATATCTGCCAGGTTTAGCCCCAGCTTACTGGACAACTAGTGTGGACATCGCCTGACCCAGGGAGCGTGCAGTGACTTCCGTCACCCGGAGAGCGAGGTCCATCACCACACGCAGCTCCTGCATAACCCTTGGGTCGGGACTACCCTCGTGCATGCAGGACAGAGGGCAGTGAGAGAGGGAAAAAACGTATACAGATTATGGCCCTTTTGGTTGGCAACAAATAGTTCCACACTGCTAAATTTTTCCAATGAACATCCGGGCAGCCACCCCAGAAAGCATGGCTGTCAACTCTGAATCTGATTCAGCATGATCACACACTATTATAGTGGGAAACTCAGCAGCATTATCATTTCCAGCGCATAACAGCCCTCTCTTCGATGCAGCAATTGACATCTGTCCTCCGCCAAAGCCCCAAATGAACCGCTAGGTCCTCCCTTTTTTCAAAAAAGGACCAGCAATCCCATCTGTAAGCTACCAGCAGGCATGTGGGACAATGAGCGTGGCCGTCCGACTTGATGGCACACAGCGCGCTGAACACACAGTGAACAACGCGCCGACGTGGTCATGTTCTCATAAGGGAACATGAACCATCCACGAACAAAGTCCCAGCATGCTTGTGATGCGATAGAGGAGTGGGGTGTACCCGGCGGGGAAGCCCCACTTTAATCCTCAGGTCACCAAGGCTTATTAGCCAAAGTAGCCCTTTTCTGGTGTACCAGAAAAGGAACTAGATTGGGGAATAAGCAAAGGGACTCAACCCCGTTTGAGGTTTCACAGTCTCGACTGCGCACCAGAGCGCGAGTGACACACTGGGTTGCCGTGGCAACCCCTGCTGTCAGCCGGCGCCAGACGGCACACGGCGCGCTGAACGCTCCTTACGAGAAAGGTGAGACGAACAACGCCGACGTGACCACGTTCTCCTGAGAGAACACGGATCACCCACGAACACAATCTCACATGTTAATATGCGAGAGAGATCGTGGCCGCCAAATGAGGACAGGAAACAACTGCATCCAGAAACACACGGTTTGAATGACATCTTGAAAAAGACGCAGGGTCAAACCGTGTTGCTCTTTTTAGAAGGAAATGCTCTTTTAGAAGTGCTGAAGCACTCAAGGAGATAACCAAAGCAGTTCGATTGCAAGCCTGCGTGTGAGCACTCAAGAACGGAAACGCCCAGCCAACCAACACAGGGACAAGTGTATGTTGCAGCGGCCACTCGCTGACTCGCGCCGTCACACCAACACCCAGGTAAGAGAGCGATCCTCCTCAAGACTCATCTAAACACTCTTCGCAGAAACAGCTTGGTACAGTAAACCGTTCGGCTCCGAAGTTAAAAGCAATATGCGGTACTCCACTTCCATATTTATACCCGCGGTGCGGGGCGGTGCGTGGACCGCATGCCAATACGATTGGCTCGTTTCTAATACACTCGAAGTAGATTGGTCTCTGAAGACAGATCCCAATTCTTCGGTCAGTTCCGATGTACGTCGAACGTGACCGACTGAAAGGGAACTACATTTATAACAACAACAACCGTTGGAGTCATTTATAGGAACGTGTATTTTGATGTGTAGTCTACTGGATTGGATAGAGCAGTAATAGTTTTGAGTAGCCTATATAAGAATCAGAAAATCACTTGGTTCCCAGAATTGCTGGATTATATCCCTCACACACACCCAGAGAGCGCACGCATACACTACACGTGATGTAGTCAAGATTGGACAGACATGTTTGTTGATTTCTTGAACGCAATGGCCAATCACAGGTGTAGAAGTTAGAATCCACTCACCGCTCGAGTTTTTGTCCAGTTCTGAGCTCATGTTAAAATTGTCTCTTTTTGAGGGTGAGCAAACACGTTCCATTATTGTGTGTGTTGCTTTAAACACAAATGAGCTGCTGCTCCCCGCCCCCCTTTCAGGAAGAGGGCGGAGCTTCAAGAGCTGGTGTCAGCAGCTCTGATTACCTCATGCAGACACGCACAGAAAATGTCAGAAACTGTTCAGCCTTTCATGATCAAACCGGAGTCGGACAATGATGGAGAGACTCAAGAAGAAGTGACAACATGTAGAATGAGACAGGACGTTTCTGAAGGGATAGTTGATGAATTTATGAGTTAACAATCTTCAAGTCATTGATTAGCGTATTCTGTTATGATAATCTAACAACCGCTCATGTGGGAACTGTTGCGAGATGCACAGAGCCAGAGAATATCTGTTGCATGAAGAGATCAGGGATAGTTTAGTTTAACTACAGTTATAACTTATGTTGTCATCTTGCTTTATGACATGCTATTCCGGGGCGGGTTTATGTCATTTTTAGGGATAGTGTAGTCCTTAAAAAGCGATTTCAGTAAAATGAAATATCTCTCTTTGCTTTGAACTTTGAGCGTCGTAACTTTGCAAATGTTGTTTATGCTCAAACAGCGACATTACACACTCACTAAAGTTAAAGAAGTCCAATCATAATCAACCACCCCTTTAACTAATGTTAACAAATGAAACCTTATTGTATAGTGTTAACAAAATACTTGGGTGGAAAATAGCAACTTGCTAAAACCGATGCATCTCCCCTTGTTATATACAGGGTTAATGTTTTATTGTGCACTGTCCCTGTTCAAATAAAATAAATAATAATATCAGTAAAACTTCAGTTTATGTTTGCTATTTATACACTTTAATATTGTTCTTTCACTCTAAACAAAGTGCACAATGAAGCAGATTACTTTACATTCACAATTTAAGAAGCTGCGCTTTTCCATTTCTGACTAAATTATAGCAAACAAAATGGAATATAACTCAATATCATTTAATTAGCCAACATTACAGTGCTGATTTCGTGGCAATTAAAACTTAGACCAATAAAGAACTAGAACAATAAATTAATTCAGTTACTTGTTTTTCTGCTGAAATGATTCCTCTCGAAAACGTTTCACACGGCCGAAGGTACAGTGCATCTGGAAAGTATTCACAGCGCTTCACTTTTTCCACATTTTGTTATGTTACAGCCTTATTCCAAAATGGATTAAATTCATTATTGTTTCCCTCAATTCTACAAGCAAACCCCCATAAAGACAACACGAAAGAAGTTTGTTTGAAATCTTAGCAAATTTATTCAAAATAAAAAACTAAGAAAAAAAATGCACATGTACATAAATATTCACAGCCTTTGCCATGACACTCAAAACTGAGCTCAGGGGCTTGACCGGACGGAGTCCACTGGTGGTAAATTCAGTTGATTAGACAGGATTTGGAAAGGCACACACCTGTCTATAAAAGGTCCCACGGTTAACAGTGCATGAGCACAAACCAAGCCATGAAGTCCAAGGAATTGTCTGTAGACCTCCGAGACAGGATTGTATCGAGGCACAGATCTTAGGAAAGTTACAGAAACATTTCTGCAGCATTGAAGGTCCCAATGAGCACAGTGGCCTCCATCATCCATACATGAAGAAATTTGGCACCACCAGGACTCTTCCTAGAGCTGGCCGCCCGGACAAACTGAGCGATCGCTGGAGAAGGGCATTAGTCAGGGAGATGACCAAGAACCCGATGGTCACTCTGACAGAGATCCAGCGTTTCTCTGTGGAGAGAGGAGAACCTTCCAGAAGAACAACCATCTCTGCAGCTCTCCACCAATCAGGCCTGTGTGGTACAGTGGCCAGACGGCACATGACAGCACGCCTGGAGTTTGCCAAAAGGCACCTGAAGGACTCAGACCATGAGAAATCACGAGATGTTTTTCAGCGGCAGGAACTGGGAGACAAGTCAGGATCGAGGGAACGATGAATGTAGCAATGTACAGAGACATCCTTGATGAGAACCTGCTCCAGAGCGCTATGGACCTCAGACGGGGGCGAATGTTCATCTTCCAACAGGACAACGACCCCAAGCACACAGCCAAGATAACAAAGGAATGTCTAAGGGACAACTCTGTGAACGTCGTTGAGTGGCCCAGCCAGAGCCCAGACCCGATTGAACATCTTTGGAGAGATCTGAAAATGGCTGTGCACCGATGCGCCCCATCCAACCTGATGACAGGTCCTGCAAAGAAGAATGGGAGAAACTGCCCAAAAATAGGTGTGCCAAGCTTGTAGCATCAAACTCAAAAGAAACGTTGTAATAAGTGCCAAAGGTGCTTCAACAAAGAATAGAGCAAAGGCTGTGAATACTGAACATGTGCAGTTTTTTAAATATAAATTTGCAATGAGGGAGAGAGTCCGGTTCCCAAAGCGCACTGCCATCCAGCCTTCCACCAGCCGGGTGCATGCCAGTCTCCTCTTTCTTCGCATGACATCTTTCTTTGTATCGCTGCAATAGAGATGTGATTTTTAAGTTAGCATCACACTATCTATCATCACATCTATCTATCTATCTATCTATCTATCTATCTATCTATCTATCTATCTATCTATCTATCTATCTATCTATCTATCTATCTATCTATCTATCTATCCATCCATCCATCCATCCATCCATCCATCCATCCATCCATCCATCTATCATCTATCTATCTATCTATCTATCTATCTATCTATCTATCTATCTATCTATCTATCTATCTATCATCCATCCATCCATCCATCCATCCATCCATCCATCCATCCATCCATCCATCCATCCATCCATCCATCCATCCATCCATCCATCCATCTATCTATCTATCTATCTATCTATCTATCCATCCATCCATCCATCCATCCATCCATCCATCCATCCATCTATCCATCTATCTATCTATCTATCTATCTAAGAGGCGCAGGGAACAGGGGACTCACTGCCGGGTGCTTCTGAAGCCGGAGGGTCCCGTCGTCGTCCACGAGGCGGGGGAGGAGTCAGAGAGCCGTCCATCGAAGGGTTTCCAGCGCCATCACCTGGAGGAGTTCACCCGGCTGGTGAAGGCCGGATGGCAGTGCGCTTTGGGAACCGAACTCTATCTATCTATCGGGAGGGAGAGGAGGAGTCGCCAGCGTTTGCCTGAGGGGCCCGTCGGAGGAGGAGTTAGAGAGCCATCCACCGAGTGGTATCCAGACGAGGAGGAGTTCGGTAGAGGTCACCCAGCTGATTTTTTTTTCTCTTTCTACCCTCTGTCACTTCTGATCCTCTCTGTTGCATGCCAGTCTCCTCTTTCTTCGCATGACATCTTTCTTTGTATCGCTGCAATAGAGATGTGATTTTTAAGTTAGCATCACACTATCTATCATCACATCTATCTATCTATCTATCTATCTATCTATCTATCTATCTATCTATCTATCTATCTATCTATCTATCTATCTATCTATCTATCTATCTATCTATCTATCTATCTATCTATCATCACATCTATCTATCTATCTATCTATCTATCTATCTATCTATCTATCTATCTATCTATCTATCTATCTATCTATCTATCTATCTATCTATCTATCTATCTATCTATCTATCTATCTATCTATCTATCTATCTATCTATCTATCTATCTATCTATCTATCTACCTACCTACCTGGTTCTTGGTTACCTCTGGTTCTCTCTTAGTGATTGGCTGCAGGATCTGACTTTTTTCGGTCTGCAATAGAGACGTGATTTTTAAGTTAGCATCACACTATGGATCCATGTTACAATATTTGACGAGCAAGACCAAAGTATGGGGTATGTAGTGCTGGTTCTGTGTGGCACTTACTATTTTCAGTGGAGGAGAAGCAAAAGCTCTCTTCAATCTTATCTTGCTCTGATCGACATGATATGCCTTAAACGCATCTTCTTCAGTTTCCCTCAAACTGTAAAGGAGGGAGATTATCAAGAGATCACACAAACTATACAATTATAACAGCCAGTGATGATCATCACAGTAGCTTTATCACTGTGTCATGAAAACATTATATTTTTATATCTTACATCAGTGAATAAGCATTAAAAAGCTCCTTTCTTAATTTGCGCCGTTTCTGAAGCGGTGTTCTTTTAACCCTTTTTGCAATCCATGCTCCTAGCTCTTCCATCATTCTGCATGGATCAGGAAGGCTGCAGAAAGGGTCTATGGTCACTCTGAAAAAGTCTGAGAGCTTCTCGTATAACTCTGTGTTCTGGTGAGGCAAAAGCAAAACGATGAGATCAGCCGTACAGTCTTCTAATACATTTGGATGTGTGTGGTGCTGTGACTGCTTTAGATGGGACACGATGTGCTTACCTTCTTAACAACGGCTGTATCATATTTATACGCTTGCAGATATTCAATTTTTTTTTTCATTTTCTTTATGGCTTCGATATTCTCCACCCTCTGTTTTTTAACGAGCTTAAACCGCTTTCTAATGCCTTTTAGCTTCTCCTCTCTGCACAAAAACACACAAGACAAAAAGATGGTCAAACACTGTTACTGTCTTCAGTTCCCAGACTTCCCACAGACTGAGAGTGTGTAGAAATCAAACACAAGGTTGTGCACAAGAAACATACATCATTTTCGGCTCGTATTGGCCATTGACTTTTTCATAGCCACCCAAGCAATCCCTGTACATTTGAACAAGAATTTTGTCTAAAGAGAAAGGGTCTTCTTCCTCTTCTTCCTCCTCTTCCTCCTCTGCATCACTGAAACAGTAACAGAGATGATTCATGTTATCAGAAGCCGTATCTTCACTGTGCATATGCAACACCATACATTAGGGGTGTAACGATACATCGTATATCGAGATATATATTGTGATATAAAAATGTGGCGATATGTATTGTTGATGTAAACGATATGATTTGCGTTATTGAGTTGGTTTATCCAAGGCTCAGCTTACTGTGTTTATAAGGTATAATTTACCCGAAAATATCAATTGTTATCATCTACTCATCCTCATGTTGTTTCAAACCTTTAAGATTTTCATTTAACTTCAAAACACAAATGAAGATATTTTTCAAGAAACCAGAGAAAGATTTCTGTCCCTCCATTTAAAGTCCATTCCTCTCAAACTTAAAAGGCATCATAAAAATAATCAAAGTCTTCTGAAGAGACTCGATTGCTTTTATATGATGAACAGATTTACTGTAGTAAACACGGACGTTTAATGCTTGCATGATGTGCTAAAACAACACGAGAGTGAGTAGATGCAGAACATTTACAGTTTGAGAATAGTCATTTAGAAACGCTTTCTTGTGATCAGAACTATGACTGTTTTATTCTTATGTTTAGTGCACCAGAAGCAGGAGTGCGCGTGGATGAGCATTTCAGTGACATTGAATACAATGTATAGTAATGCAATGGGGGAATATTTGTCCTGATAATAATATAATATCAAATACTATTATTTAAATAATAATTATAATTCAATCTGCAAGCAGCGATGAAAGGGCCCTCGCACATGCACCGCCACCCGGTGGCCACAGTGAATAGTGCGCGACATGCATTTAAGCGGGTAAATATATGATAAATATGGCTAACTCACTTCAATGTGCTGCCAGAAGGTGGAGCTATGACTATAACTGAATATTGGCATGTAGATCCTGTCTTCAGGCCAGGACTATTATCAAACATGTGAAGTTTGGGGCAGTTCGGACATTATATGCCTGAGTTACAACAACTTCCTGTTTCGTGGCGTAAAATCGCATACATTAGCACGTAGCCATTAATGTGTTTCTAGCATATTTGGGAATTGACGGCATATTTTAATGTGTTTCTGGGAGGGAATTACAGTGTACAACATGACATTTCTTGTTGCCAGCAGGTGGCGCTATGACTAACTAATATTGGCATGTAGATGTCTTCAGGCCAGGACTCTTATCAAACCGTTTGGGGCAGATCAGTGCTTAAAATATGGTGATAAATATCGCATCAGGAGTTTAGTATCAGGATTTGTATCGAATCATGACACGAGTGCATCGTTACACCGTTATACATATGCAAAAACTGAAGAACATCCATTGTGCACATTGGGCATGACAGTACTATTGGGCTGACCTTTCACTTTCTCGACAGTAAAAAAAATCGATCTCCTGGATGTCTGACGTCCTCGGCAGCTCCTCTTCCAGGAGAAAGTAGTCCCGAATCTGAACGGAGAATTACAAAAAAGCAGTTGTGAAAAAAACTTGTTGCATTTTATCACACATTGCTCTGCTGACTTTAGGACTTTACTGAACCTTATTTCCATTTTAAAAATCATATCAACAACAAATACAGAGTCTTTCAAGATTGCCAGAATTATTTGTGCATTATTCACCACTTCCAGCTGCATAATGGGGTCCTTTATATCCGCATGCCTCCTCTCCATGACTAGGGCAAAAACTTGTTCGACCCAGCCCGCAAGCTCAGCATACGGGACGCTGCTTAATACTATCTCCTTCTCCTGTAGAACACATGAAGAGTCAGTGATCTTAAGAGACAGAACTGCACAGAAGACATCAGTGTGTCTTTCTGTCTATGTAAATGTATGTGTGTATTTACCAATTTTCTTATCTCCAATTTCAGTGGTTTTATCTCTGAATTTTGGTCATAAACGCCAAGCCGCAACTGGGCCACTTCAGCGAATTTGTACACAAATTCTTCGATATTTTTCTTCAGCTCCTCTTTTTTCTGTAAATAACTCTGAGAAAAGAAAAGAGAGAAAGGTTAGAAGAGCACACATGCTACACACAAATGAAAAACCTAATGCACACAATTTACAAGCTGTAGATATTTCATATGTGACACTGGAGCTAGGGCTGGGACGGTTACCGCATTACCGCAATACCGCGGTCACGTGACGCCTACTGCGGGTCTGAGATCGTCCCCGCCATCACCGCAAAAAAACAACAAAAAACCTTGGCCTGCACATGTGTGCACGTTGTGTCTAATTCCATGGATTCATTGATTCTAATGATATGGATTGTGTCTAATGACATGTGTGTCTTGTATGGATTCAAGGTTTTCTAAACAAAACTTCATCACAAGATGGAGCAAATCCGACCTTTCGCGAGTTGAGGAGCGCAATGTTCCATTATAACATTCCATTTGTATTGACTCTTAGGCCTATATGCGAGAGTACCTGTGTAATGTCTTGTAGCCTATAATTTGAATTTCATTTTACTAAAGCATAAAATACAGGCGCATAAGCAGGACCTCAGTTTTTAATTGCACGTGCTTAACACAATTCTCTCACGTGGTTGCGCAGCCGACAATAGCGGGTAGGTAGATAGAAGTCATGAAAGCAGAAAAAGAACGCACCGCCCGGGCCGTGGGTTTGTGTCGAACGCTGGTGACCCCTTTCTCCCATAGCTGGCAAAAAAAACAACGGCTTCAGAAAGAGCAAACTGAGCTGGAGCTGCCTCAGCACTCCTTAGAACGGGTAAGTTTGAACTGTCTTCCAACTCTGTTTGGGAAAGATTGACTACAGATAAGCTGGGCCTGCGAAATTTCATTCAATATAATCAATAAATAATCTATTGTAGGCAATTAAATATAAGTAGGCTATGTGAAAGTCTGGTAAAACCAGGCTATGAGTAAGTAATAACTGAGGGCTAAATGCAAGAAGAACATTAACATTAATGTTCACAATGTTGCATCTCAATCACTCTCCATAATAAAATGATCCTGTAAATATAAAAATGACTATGGTTGACGCCGGGAGATGAGAGCATGTCGCAACGGCTCTGGCTTTAACTGTTATGCCACATCAACTGCGCCAAAACGCTATTTATTGTTTGAATTTCGTATCAAAACTTAAAATCTTCGACTTTGTTTCATATCAAAAGCAGGTTTGGCGTGAGATTTACTGGGGCAGAGTGAGAGCGTGAGAGCCTGAAAGCGTGTGTATCACGCCAAATGTGTGAGAGTTGGCAACCCTGACTTACGGTCGAATGGAACGCACTAGGGCTGCACGATATGAGGAAAAGCTGCGATGTGCGATAACATTGTTTAATATTGCGATGACGAAATGACTTGCGATAAGTATTCAAATGTGAATGTTAGCTACTGTTGTCTTAGTGCTTTAATAGGTCGTGTTCAGTGTTGGGCAGTAACGGAATACATGTACCGCCGTTACGTATTCAGAATACATATTATGAGGAACTGCATTCCCTTACAGTTACAATTTAAATAGTTGATATTTAGAATACAGTTACATTGTTGAAATCAATGGATAACATTAAGGATACTTCTCTGTTTCATGAGTTTATTTACTCTCTAAATAAATTAAGGCAACTCAATGCATTTCTCAGAAGCCCCAATATGAAAACGAAAAAATGCACGGTTTGCGTGATCAGTCACAATGGAGTCGGAGAGGAGCAGCTCGAGGTAGAGATGGAGCCAGAACAACAGAGCCAGGGCAAGAAAGCGTTTCTATCTTGGAAATTCAAACAGCATTTCATATTAAAGAAAGAGAAGGAGAACGAAATATAACACGGCAGTTCAACTGTGCAGTGGCGCGGTGGTTGGGGGTGGCGTATACACACGCACACACGAACGCCTATCTATATTTTTCATATAGCCTATATTATATATATAAATTCGTTATATATTCCTTAAACATATTATTCGTTTATATTTTTTATTTTCAAAATGTAGGCTATTTAATTGAGATTGAGGTGTATATATATATATATCCCTCAATTAAATAGCCTATATTTTGAAAATAAAAAATATAAACAAGGCTCAAACGTGTGTTTATTTTAGTAGGTCTACTTCCATCAGTGAAATAACATAGCCTACTACAGCCTGTAAAACATTTAAATAAATATCTGTAAATAATGGAAATATAAATAATATAAGTTAAATATTAGTTAAAGAAAAAAAAATTATATTTCCCACAGACGTGCGTCATATGCCTCTTTGCGCTGAAAGGGATGACACGAGCAGGAAGGAAGCATTGTTTTCTAATATCTTCATGTTTTCTCCTGATGTTCCAAAACTGATCGGCTACTTGTAGTAAAATGTGAAGAACAAAATTATCTTCCGCAGGGTCAAGAACTTAGGCTTTGTTTGATTATGCGCTGTGAGAGAAAGCAAAACTAAAAGTCTCCAGCGTGTATGAAATGCGCTATACACAAAAACTTGACCAAGTCTAATAGCAAGCACAAACTGTGTTAAATAAAGTAAAGTTTGAAGTAAAATGTATCTGTCCTACTCCGTTTTCTACGTTACCACAGTAAATGATGCGAATATAGCCTACTCCTAAATAAATCAAACAAGGAAGAAACGTTTAATCTCCTGTGAGAGACGTAAATGAGGATTTGGGAAAATAAATAAGAGATTCCATGTCCAGTGGAATAAAATGGAGTAAGCCTAAGCCTATTGTTAAATTAGTGGAAAATCGTGTGACCAGATCGCAAAACGCAAGCAAACTTAAATTTGGCTCACCACCCAAAGCCTTCCTCTCTCGTTCGGCGTGAATCCATATGTTTCCATGGCTGTGATGTAACATTTAATTGCGAACCTATTATTTATTTTGTAAATAAAGCTTTGTGCTTCACTCGTGTCATAATATTCACGTAAAACAGCATTCACATACAAAAAAAAGTGTTTTGGCCGACCACCGCCGGTGCTGTAAGCTGCTTAGTTGACGTGCAACTTTACATTCTCCTATGTGCTGATTTACTAGCCCAAGAGCCGTTGGCCCCATTTGACGTTGGCCCCATTTGACGTTAGCTAAATATTTTATAATTTATGTTTAGTAAGCAGGATTTGATGGCCGCATTCCTACACTTATAAAATTCAATTCAACGTGGAAGTAATCCAAGTATTCAGAATACGTTACTCAGATTGGCGCATGTAATAAACTGTTTTCCCTTATTCATCGTGTCAGGCTGTCTGTTGCGATGTGTTCATCGTGCGATGATGATGAAAATTCGATGTATCATGATTGAATGATTATAAAAGAAAGATACGCTGAGTCTTTCCGAAAAAAGCCGAGCGGCTGGGGGCGTATCGTTCGGGCGGAGCTAAAGAGTCACGAGCGTGCGCAGCGATTGCGTTGAGCTATGCATGTTTACATAGAAAAACAATGGAATCGATCGCTAACAACACAAAGACATTTGAAGCATTTTTACTCACCGCCTGCTACCAACACACGACTGTGAACCTTAATCGCTGGGATTGCTCCATCTTTCAGCATTAGGAGAGCTACAAATCCGGAGTTGAACTGTACCTTGTTTATAAACCATCGTTGCCGAAATTCAGGGAACAAACAAACACTTGCACAACTCCGTTGCTGCTCCGGAAAAACATTATTGTCTTGTCGTGACAACTAAAAACACACATCTTTGGTGACATTGTTGATTTCGTGAAGTCCTGTGACTGCAGCGCAGCCGGCTTCCCTAAAGCGTTTGCTCTCTCGCTCTAGTCGCGCGCGCGCACATTCCGGGAGAAGAGCCCGTACAAGGACATTCCGCCCCATCTGACGTCACACATACCCATACTCGAAAAAAACTTTCCGAAACTTATGAGAAACCGGAAGGACTATTTTTGGCACAGAAATACTCAATCAAACGTCCAACTTTTTTTTTTTTGAAACTTTGTCCATGTTTAGGATGGGAATCCAAGTCTTTAACAGTGTAAAAAGCTCAGTATGCATGAAACAGCATTTCACACCCCCCTTTAATAGTTAACCCAACTATGATGACTTCCTCTCTGAGAAACCCAGAAATGTGAAAAGGGTCTATAGTATGAAAGCCTTCTTACCTTTTCTGGAGCTTCTGGTTTTGGTGGACGGTATTTTGAGTCCATATATGAAAAAAATGCATTCATCCTCCGGGCCGTGATTGGGCTTCGCCCTTTGCTGACCCCATTACACCATGCCTGGAAAAAAAACAACAGCTTTAGAAAGAGCAAACTGAGCTGGAGCTGCCTCAGCACTCCTTAGTACGGGTAAGTTTTAACTCTCTTCCAACTCTGTTTGGGAAAGATTGACTACAGATAACCTGGGCCTGCGAAATTTCATTCAATATAATCAATAAATAATCTATTGAGGGCAATTAAATATAAGTAGGCTGTGATTCTGAAATTCCAACTTCATTAAAAGGCAATGGAAAAAGATATCCGTCTGGCAGGCTTACAATCACAGTAGTGTGCGACACTTTGTTCAATTAAATAGCCTTCGTTAAATATTTGAACCACTGAGACAAAAGCGCACACGAGATATATAAATTAATATAAATATGTAATATAAATAATAAGTAATATACAATCACGGTAGTGTGAGCAGCGACTATTTCTTAAATTAGCCTAAATCGTCTTCGTTAAATAGCCTTTTACCACTGAGACAAAAGCGCACACCACACGAGATATGTAAATTAATATAAATATGTAAATGTTATAAAGTATAAAAAATAAATATAAATAATATTAATATTATATTATTTATAAAAGTAGCATAATATACAATCAAATAATTGTAAAATAAACATGTTCCTTATTATGTTCAATTGCACTAGGGCTGCACGATATGAGGAAGAGCTGCGATGTGCGATAACATTGTTAATATTGCGATGACGATATGACTTGCGATAAATATTCAAATGTGAATGTTAGCTACTGTTGCCTTAGTGCTTTAATAGGTCGTGTTCAGTGTTGGGCAGTAACGGAATACATGTACCGCCGTTACGTATTCAGAATACATATTATGTAATCTAAACATTCCCATGTTTAGGATGGGAATCCAAGTCTTTAACAGTGTAACTAAAGCTCAGTATGCATGAAACAGCATTTCACCCCCCCTTTAATAGTTAACCCAACTATGATGACTTCCTCTCTGAGAAACCCATAAATGTAAAAAGGGTCTATAGTATGAAAGCATTCTTACCTTCGTCAAAGCCTCTTCTTCTTTGCTCATTTTGTTCATTTTGTTCATTTTGGTGTTGGTGAAAAAAAAACTGAGATTAACAATGAAATGCTGATGGTAAATCGTTCAAAGTTGCAAACTGATCGAGAGCTGTAGGTAAAAGATGCGTGAAGTCGTACACGGGCGCAACTAAACAAAAACTGAGATTAGCAATGAAATTCTGATGGTAAATCGTACAAAGTTGAAAACTGATGCGCAACTAAACAAAAACTGAGATTAGCAATGAAATTCTGATGGTAAATCGTACAAAGTTGCAAACTGATCGAGAGCTGTAAGTAAAAGATGCGTGAAGTCGAACACGGGCGCAACTAAACAAAAACTGAGATTAGCAATGAAATTCTGATGGTAAATCGTACAAAGTTGCAAACTAATCGAGAGCTGTAGGTAAAAGATGCGTGAAGTCGAACACGGGCGCAACTAAACAAAAACTGAGATTAGCAATGAAATTCTGATGGTAAATCGTACAAAGTTGAAAACTAATCGAGAGCTGTAGGTAAAAGATGCGTGAAGTCGAACACGGGCGCAACTAAACAAAAACTGAGATTAGCAATGAAATTCTGATGGTAAATCGTACAAAGTTGAAAACTGATGCGCAACTAAACAAAAACTGAGATTAGCAATGAAATTCTGATGGTAAATCGTACAAAGTTGCAAACTAATCGAGAGCTGTAGGTAAAAGATGCGTGAAGTCGAACACGGGCGCTGATAAATGAATGCAGTCCAGAATGAACAGCCTTTAAGCCTCCTCTACTGTGATGTCACTGATGGGACGCATTCTGGTGTTTGTTTTGATTTGAACCCTGTTAAAGATGACCATAAAGATACACACGCGCTTATACTACGACCTAAATGTAGCCTATGTACTCTTTTTGTGAATAAAATGAACGTCCTTTTGAGTGTGTAGCAGAAGAGCAAGCTTTGGGACATATACTTCATCTTTAACTCTAGTTACGTGCATCCCTTCACCATTTAACCTGCCCTGTCAATCATCTTGTCACAGTTCAAATCCTCCACATTCAATTTCATTTCATTTCCTACCGTGTCGTTGTTGATCTGCCATTGGTGGGTCTTTAATGCAAAGACTCTAGTGTGTTTACAAGTTGAATATAATGCATTTAAAAGCTAATGGTCTAAGTTCTCAGTGCTGTTGCAGTTAAATATAAATGTGGATAACATTAAATATATTTTCGTCAGATACTGATAGTTTTTCACTCAAATCCAAACCTCTTAACCGTCGGATTCGCACATCTTTGCCATGTGTGTAGTTTTTTAACACTTTTTATCCGCGTTTGTAGTTCTAATCGAATCGTTCAACATCAGCCGTTAGAGTTTGCGCGGGTCTGCACTTCGAAATCTACCCAGCAACAGTCGCCCATCCGGGTATCTTTGGAGAACTCTTTTCAACAACGGTTTGGGACGTACTCATTTTATGTTCGTATATTATTTGGAATACTTTGGAACACAAAGCTGGGGAACAATAGTCCAACAAAGGCGGGAAGAAAAGGAGAAGGAGAAGGAGAAGTGGAAATGTGACGTTCAGAGATATTCCTTCCTATATGTCTTGTGACGCCTTTTCCAGTTTCTTCGTGTGGGAAAATCCCGCATTTACATTAGACACTGTTTTCTACTGCAGCTGCTCAAGACCGGGGTTCGAATCCAGCTCAAGACAACTTTTTGTAATATTTATAATTGTATTAAATAAACCCATTTTTGAATGCATACTGTTCCAGTGTTGATAAAATATACATATGTAATTTGTTTGTTGTGTTTTTTTTATATTCTTTCAAGAAAAAAGAAAAGGAAATGACCAATGGAACAGTGATATTACTTATTTAGTTGTATTATTTTTTGAACTGATTAAGCATTTTTGAGGTTACATCCAAACAAGACGCTTGCAAATCTGTTATTTGTAATGAACAAAGATGCAACCCATTAAATAGTAACCAATTTGCTGAAAAATATCTGTCACAATAATAAGTACAAAGTATCTTTTAATATATCAAATCACTTTATTGTCACACAACCATATGCACAAGTGCAACAGCAGGTGAAATTCTTGGTGCAGTTCCGAGCAACATAGTAGTCACGACATGACATGTACAACATTTAAAGCAACATCAGATTACACATCTGATGCGCACACAATTACTCACAGCATGGTAAACTCTACAATAAACAATAAATAATTTACACAATGTGAGTGTAGTTCTCACAGCTTTAAACAATATACACATACTTACAATATACATATACTTTAAACAATATACACTAAAACAATAGGTGCTATATGATAGATAAATGTGTATATAATGTGTGTGTATCTACAGTGGGTTGTGCTGAGTGATATTCTGTCCAGAGTGTGTTATGATACTGATGGATCAGGAGTTAAGTAGTCTGATTGCTTGTGGGAAGAAGCTGTTCTGGAGTCGGCTGGTGCGTGTTCTGATGCTGCGGTACCGTCTGCCCGATGGCAGCAGTGAGAGCAGCCCATGGTTCGGGTGGCTAGAGTCTCTGATGATCCTCTGAGTTCTCTTCACACACCGCCTGGCGTAAATGTCCTGGAGGGAGGGAAGCTCACCTCCGATGATGCAGCTGGCCGTGCGCACTACCCTTTGCAGGGCTTTACGGCTGTGGGCGGTACTGTTGCCGTACCAGGTGGTGATGCAGCCAGTCAGCAGGCTCTCTATAGTGCTGGTGTAGAAGCGTGTGAGGATGTGGCGGTTCATTCCAAACCTCCTCAGTCGTCGCAGGAAGAAAAGGCGCTGATGAGCCTTCTTCACAACGGCCTCGGAGTGGACGGACCATGAGAGTTTCTCTGTGATGTGGACACCGAGGAACTTGAAACTGCTGACTCTCTCCACCGGTGCTCCATCGATGGTGATGGGGTGGTGTTCTCTCTCATTCCTCCTGAAGTCGACCACCAGCTCCTTGGTCTTGCTGACGTTGAGGGAGAGGTTGTGCTCCTGACACCACCGTGTCAGAGTGTGCACCTCCTCTCTGTAGGCCGTTTCATCATTGTCAGTGATGAGACCTACCACCGTCGTATCGTCAGCAAACTTGATGATGGTATTGGAGATGGTATTCAATATCATTTTCTGGGGTTTCCCCCTGACTCTCAACTGACACGATCATCTTTAACCGACAAGATTAAATTAGAATTGATATGTGTCTGTGAATCATTAAAGGTCCCGTTCTTCGTGTTTTTTTGAAGCTTTGATTGTGTTTACAGTGTGCAATATAACATGCATATTTTTCACACAGTTTACTTATCTGTATACCGCTGTTTCCACTGTCCTAAAAACGGCTGGTGATTTCCTTGTGCTATGAAGTCCCTCCTCCAGAAATACGTAACGAGTTCTGATTGTGCCAGCGGTTCCCGTGTTGTGATTCGACCACAGCTTAGCGTTCCAGCGGTTCCTGTGTTGTGATTCGACCACAGCTTAGCGTGCCAGCGGTTCCCGTGTTGTGATTCGACCACAGCTTAGCGTGCCAGCGGTTCCCGTGTTGTGATTCGACCACAGCTTAGCGTGCCAGCGGTTCCCGTGTTGTGATTCGACCACAGCTTAGCGTGCCAGCGGTTCCCGTGTTGTGATTCGACCACAGCTTAGCGTGCCAGCGGTTCCTGTGTTGTTATTCGACCACAGCTTAGCGTGCCAGCGGTTCCCGTGTTGTGATTCGACCACAGCTTAGCGTGCCAGCGGTTCCCGTGTTGTGATTCGACCACAGCTTAGCGTGCCAGCGGTTCCCGTGTTGTGATTCGACCACAGCTTAGCGTGCCAGCGGTTCCCGTGTTGTGATTCGACCACAGCTTAGCGTGCCAGCGGTTCCCGTGTTGTGATTCGACCACAGCTTAGCGTGCCAGCGGTTCCCGTGTTGTGATTTGACAGCAGCTTAGCGCGCCAGTGGTTCCCGTGTTGTGATTCGACCACAGCTTAGCGCGCCAGTGGTTCCCGTGTTGTGATTCGACCACAGCTTAGCGTGCCAGTGGTTCCCGTGTTGTGATTCGACCACAGCTTAGCGTGCCAGCGGTTCCCGTGTTGTGATTTGACAGCAGCTTAGCGCACGTTGGAAAGGTCACGCCTCTTAACGGGAGATGTATGCGCTCGATAATCTCTACAGCGTCCCTGGGAAAGACAAACAAAGGTGATTTGACTCCTGGATGAAAATAACAGCGCCTCGACGACATGGCAATAAACACACTAAACGCAACAGTTCCTTTTCTCCACGTGACCGTCCGCTTCTCCACGTGGGACAGCAACAAGACCACGCCCCCTTTTTCGCGTTTCTTTGTGGGCGGAGGTTATGTTGCGTTCCAGGCAGGTTTTTGAGCCTGTAAGTTACGACTTCAAACCACGACTTCGTAGCGTTCCAGGCAAAGTCACGTAAAACTGCCTGAGCGGTAGCTAGATGTAAACAAAGAATGGCGAACTGTATGGGGCTTAGGCTCATTTACAATCATTTATATTGCCAAAGGTGCTTACTCCTTGCTTATTTGAGGGAAACGGAGGAGAAAGAAACGGTGCATAAGGCAAGAGAAGCTGTTATACCTTTTATTTTACATTATTTGTATATTTGGAAATGTATTTGGTATACATTAATTCTTGTAATCACTGGCCTGAAAACTAGCTAACACTAGAAAAGCTGCTGATAATGCATAACATTTGCGGATAAATAACGTTAGAGCAGTACCTTATATTTGGTTTTTAATGTACAACTTTCATAAACACCGCATCCATGGGGGCTGCCATTGTTGCTTTGCGGGCTATGTGACGTCAGAGCTCGTAACTGGGAGTACATCGATCTAGTACGAGTTCACGGGTGGGAAGTCACGGGTTTGTCTGCCGTTCCAGTGCACTTTCACGGGTAGAAGGTTGGAAAAATACAGGTCACGGGTTGCCTGGAACGCGGCATTAGTCTGTTCTACTGTTCTACTGACGTCATTAAAGAAGGAAGTACCAGGATGTAGTCCAAGCCGGCTGTTCGCTGTAGGCTTTGAAAGGGAACTTCTGTTAAATAAAATATCTCGCTTGGCATTGAACTTTGAGCTTTATAATTTTACAGGTATTATTTATGCTCTAACAGCAACATTACAGACTAACTAAAGTTTGAACAATGGAATCGCGAAGAAGGGGACCTTTAAAACAATCCCAGAGGTTTAGTTTTAGCTGACATGAACAATAGCAGAATAAAAACCAGAACATCAGAGAGAGTTCATCATCATCATCATAACGCACCTGCTGAGCTGTGAAGGAAATAAAATCGGATTAAATTATATAAAAGGAATAAATAACCTAGATCTGTGCGTGAAATTTATTTTACTTAATTATTAGGCCTATTACCAAAATGAAAGGCTAAAAATGCAACAATTAAACAACAAACGGCATTACAACTGCCTGATTAACTTTTCTGAAATAAATATTTACGTGAAATAGCTTTAGGTCACACAGAAGAAAGACGATATTCTGATACAGCAGCAGAGGACTCTTATTTTGGTGAACGAACTGATGATGGCGTCACTGTCTCAGATTTGATTCACCAATCGGCTGAAAGGGGCGTGTAATGACCGCCCACATGTGGAAAACGAGATTTGAAGTTGTGTTTCTGTTTTCTATCCGTGACCCGAAAAAAGGAAACTCGAGCCAAAATCTCGTTTTCCGTTTTTTTTTTACAAACGAAAAAAAAAACAGAAACGACCGTTTTCTCGTTTCTGTGTATTTCATTTCAAATTGGAAAACAAACTATCAAAACGTACACGGACCCGGGACCCGCTAGGTTAGACCAGGTTTATGACGATGTTGATGTTTAGCGATCTTTCTGAGTGTAATGTGATCCTGTTTAACGAGCGGATTCCCGCTAGCGCATCACGGCTCGTATTACTCATGTTTACAAAGTTATTCTCTGCAACATTTCCAGTGTTATAATATCCTTCACTCGCTGTCATGATTACTGCCTGTATAAATGATCCAGTTCATTTTAGATATAGGGTAGAGTGGGGTAAAACGCCCCCCACCTGTTTTTCCCAAAATAACCACTAGAGGGAGTCAAGATACATTTTCACTGTTGCTATGCACTTCGTTGACAACGGGGATAAACAAATCTCCTTGGGGAAGCTGACACCAGCGACGTATTTGAAGAGAAGAGGATTACATGGCAAGTGCTATCATTTTCAGATATTAGTAAACAAGTGTTTAAGAGAATATTGGTCTGCAGGATATCACAGTGATGAGAGATGAATAGTGAAGTCTGTAGTTTGAGAGGAAATGTTATTTATAAGGAATAGAATTATATTTTAAAAATTAAACATTTTTAAAAAAAGTCATAGCTTGTGGGGTAAAATGCCCCCCAAAGGGCATAGTTTCTCTCTATCATAATTACTATAATAACATATTTCTGTCTATCTGTCTATTCTGTTAAAATGGCTGCGAATGGCTAATGAATTAATGTTTATTTATGTATATAATTATTTATTTGTTTATTTATTATTACAACATATTTGTTTGCATGGCTTAGTTATATGTATAAATATAAATGTTAAAATGGCTATGAATGGCTAATGAATTAATGTTTATTTATTTATTACAACATATTTGTTTGCATGGCTTATATATAAATATAAATGGTAAAAATTTGGATATTTTGGACATTCCTCAAATAAATATTAATATATATACATGTTGATACATTACTTGCCTTTTACTTTGAGAGATTAAAAACTATAGTCTGCTCATTTTGCTGTTGATCTATGAAGCAAACTGGTTGGTAAGAAAGGGGGCATTTTACCCCACCTTGGGGGGTGTTTTACCCCACCGCTGGGGCAAAACGCCCCCTTTGTACAAAAATATTTTCAGTCAAAATACTAATTAATTATGAAGGCTGCGCAATTTTAATATTTGGTGAATAGCTCCTGCCATAGTCACTCAAAACCAGGATGGCAATTCAAGTCACATTTATGTTTTGTTTCACTGTAATGTCACATTTTCCTTAAGGGGGGCGTTTTCCCCCACTCTACCCTAATCTATATTTGGTTGGTTCTGTCAATTTCATTGCACTATACAGTTGTTATTATTGCGGATTCATGCTATTATATATTTCTTGATTCTAATTATACATCAGTGCATTATGCGGGGTTATTATTGAGGCTGCAATTTATCGTACTGTTATTGTATTGAACAGTATGCAGATAGTCTGTATTTATTTATTTGTTTGCTTTGATTTATTTCAGAAACTACCTCAACTACACTAATGTGTATATGGTCACATCTTGTACAATAAACAGCCAAATTCAATCGGATGACTCCCTGACCAGAGTTCTGTAGCGGTCAATAACATATTCACCAGCATTCAGTGGGGCAATCCCCAACACTACCAATATCAAAGTGATTCTTATGTTTACTTAATCAAAAATCAGGTCAGATTTCACAGCAAAAACACACATGAAGCACGAGCTGAAAGAGGTTTTATTCATTGTGTGGATAAAATAAAGTGTGTTTGAACCGTTGATGACCCTCAAACACTCCAGAGCGTGATTCTTTTGCCGCCAACAGAGAAGACGATAGAATAGTTGGAGGTGCTGGACATCCCACCAGATTGTCCCACAATGCAGTTCCAGTCACAATTATATGTTCTTTTCAATTGCTGTAAGGAAAGACACAGTTTTCACCATCAAACTCCTGACAAATACAGATCACAATTTCACTAAGACACTCCAGTCTCTCAGTAAAACTCTAGAACTAACCGCTCTGATGTAGTTTGCAATTTCAAAATCATTGGTGCATGAAGTCAGAGCCGTACGAGCGACCTGAATAACATCATTCTGAATATAATCCATGTTGTATGAACTATGGATCTCATAAGGGAGAAAGCACATGGCCGGCTGCTGTGACGTGGGCGGCTGTGACATGGGCGGCTGTGACATGGGCGGCTGTGACGTGGTTGATTTGCAGCTGTAAACACAGATTTTGTTTTAATGAGCAAGTGTGAAAGTAATTAAACAGAGCAGAATCTGGAGATGAATACATTTATTTAATTGTCCAACTCATTAAACCGGCCTGCTACTGTTTATGAGCAATAATACTGTTATATATATATATATAACAGTATTATTGAACAAAATATTTAAATAGATATTTTAAAAAAGGCATATGTTTTTGTTGTATTTGATGCGTCAGGCTTTCATGGTTCATATCAAATGATGATTGAGAGATGAACAAATAAACCTTCCTCAAATGCCTGATGATCATATGACTAGTGTTTATGAAAATTCCTTTAACTGTAAAAAGGACAACAAAGATCGCTTTCCTCGGCGGACATTCAGATTATCGGGTACAACGGGGCTAAAGGCTGCTTTGATTTGATTTTCCTCTAAACCTCTAGATGGCACAAAAACTTGCCTCAGCACTTTCCAAAACTTCCGCTTTTCAAGTCGCAAGTGGAAATGTGTCTGATCTTTGACGTGTTCACTGGCAGCAGCAAAGATGATTCTGCGCTCATTTGAGCTAATATTTGATGTTTTTAAAAATGTTGTCGATTTAAGTAGCAAATAGGAATCGCTAAAATGATTGAATATATTTTGAAACAAAGGTCTTGTTAATGTTTGTCAGTTTTGTTCAAGGTAATTAAAGCCACAGTTTTTCAATAACGGAAGAATATTTAAAAGTATGGTTTTTGGGGTAAAAGGCACCATATTTATCATGGTCATAAACAGCCGCTGACTTTTCCATTTGTTGACATGGTTAGATTCAGATTGGAAGTATTATATATTAAGTTGGGTGTCCACCTTAGAGATAATCACCATATGTATAATGAAACCATCATATTTACAAAAGTGATATTAATCATATCATATAATAAAATATAATTTATTGTTACTACTGTAAATCTATATTCAATTATTATGGGATCTCCTTCAATGCTTTCAGAATCTTTACTTTTGTAAATGTTTCGATATTTTTCAGATATATATTTCTATATGAACCTATTATAATGACAGCATATTTATTGATCAAAAATGAATTATTTTATTCATCAAAATAAACAGACAATAGTTCAAACTTTGCTAAAGGGATTGTATTGAACAAGTATTAACTTCGACACCCCATACATTTATAAGACTTTTAAATTAAATAAACCACTTTTATGATTTATTTTCACACAAAATCTGTTGCTCCTTAAATGTTCAATACAAACATATATATGTTTCTGTATATCATACACTATACACACTTGTGAAAAGCACATTTTTCTTAAGGTGTGCCTTTAGCCCCGTCCTATATATTAAAAAGGACAATTCTTACCAGCTGTTACCCATGGTGATCATATGACTCTCGCTGAAGTGTCTGTTTCAAGTGTGTGAGACGCTTCAGACGCGTTTGACCAAAACTAATGTAAGTGTGTGATGTAACTCCTCCTGTTCCTCCATCACAACCCCACCACATCTCACCTGACAACATTCACAACATTACAAAACTGAACTTCGTGACTGTTTCTACACACACAGAACATCAAACCAAAGTATGAGAGACTTCTTAAGAACATTTATTATAATTGTTTTACTTTAGCTTAAATAAATGATATAAATTGGAGTAATGCGGTCACCTCTGCAGAAACATCATTACAGACTTCAGTCTACAGACAAATGTCAAACTATTTATTGCAGGTTTTTATTCATTAAATTACTGTATGTGAAATGAGCACCTCATTATGACTTTCACTTATTTTCTGTGTAAAGACACACAAGAACACACACACGACACGACAAAGTTCAAACTTTACAGACTTGAGTCATGAAAAAGTATGTTTTGTGTTTTATTATGATTCAGTGTTTGTTGAATCTTTCAGCACCAAACAGAAAGTAATGATTTAACAGTATAATTCTTTCAAACTCATTATTCTAATGGACAGAGAAAATACAAATTGACCTAAAATAAAAATAAATAAAAGTCAGAATTTTCACAAAAATGTTTCAGATCATATTTCCTGTTCTATTTTATGGTTTCATATTATCCCAATACAATTCTTAAATATAACACAATAGGCCTTAAAGATATTAAATAACAATTATCAACATTTGTAGAACAATAGGACTAGATTATTGTAAATCTCAGATTAAAACAGAGACATGACGGAATAAAGCACCCCCATGATCAGATATTTTACATAACATGTTTACAAAAAAAGAAAAGGAATAGCTGAATTTATTAAAATGCACTTTTATGATGGATGGATGCACTTTTATGATGGATGGATGGATGCACTTTTATGATGATAGATGCACTTTTATGATGGATGGATGGATGGATGGATGCACTTTTATGAAGGATAGATTAACTTTTATGATGGATGGATGGATGCACTTTTATGAAGGATGGATACACTTTTATGATGGAGGGATGCACTTTTATGATGGATGGATGCACTTTTATGATGGATGGATGGATGGATGCACTTTTATGAAGGATAGATTAACTTTTATAATGGATGCACTTTTATTGTTACGAACTGCTCCGAGACAGAGGTTGAGAATCCAAATGCAGCTTTTAATAAAAGGGTAATCCACAATCGTAGTCAAAAGTACAGGCAAAAGGTCATACACAGGAAAGCAGTCCAAACAGGCAAACAAGGCAGGAGTGACAGGCAAAAGGGTAATCCGGGAGACAGGCAAGAAATCCAAAAACCGACAGACAAGAAACCAGGGAAACGCTCAGAATTGCAGTAAATAACAAAACAAGACTTGGCCATGACTGACAGAATGAACAGGCTTATATAGGGTGAGCTAACTAGGAAATGAGGTGCAGGTGGATGTAATCAATGGGTGTTGAAGAGTCCGGGCAAAGGATTATGGGTGATGTAGTCCTAGATGGAGTGACAGTCTGGAGTGGAGTGCCCTCAGGTGGTTCACATGGGCACTCACACAGGACGAATTGTGACATAGCCCCCCTCCTAAGGAGTGGCTTCCAGACACTCCTATAATAATAATACCGGAGGGAGGTGGAGCGGCGGCGGACCAGGGGGTGGGATGGAGGGCCAGGCCCATGGAGCGGAAGAGGGCCTGGAGACCGAGCAGAAGACCAGGAAGGAGCAGGCTGAACAGATGACCAGGGTGGTGCAGGCCAGACAGATGACCAGGGTGGCGCAGGCAGCCAGGGTGGAGCAGACGACCACCACAGCGCAGACGAGGTTGAAGACCCCCACGGCTTGGCAGACGACCACCACAGCAGCACAAGCGGTCTTGGAGACCCCCACGGCAGAGCAGACGACCACCACAGCAGCGCAGACGGTCTTGAAGACCTCCACGGCGGAGCAGACGACCACCACAGCAGCGCAGGTGAGGTTGAAGACCCCCACGGCGGAGCAGACGAACACCACAGCAGTGCAGACGGTCTTGGAGACCCCCACGGCGGAGCAGACGACCACCACAGCAGTGCAGGTGAGGTTGAAGACCCCCACGGCGGAGCAGACGACCACCATAGCTGCGCAGACGGTCTTGAAGACCCCCACGGCGGAGCAGACGACCACCATAGCTGCGCAGACGGTCTTGGAGACCCCCACGACGGTGCAGGCGGCCCGGTAAGAGCCCTCTCTGGACTCGTGACTGGAGGCGGAGCCCTCTCTGGACTCGTGACTGGAGGCGGAGCCCTCTCTGGACTCGGGACACGGGCCGGAGCCCTCTCTGGACTCGGGACACGGGCCGGAGCCCTCTCTGGACTCGGGACACGGGCCGGAGCCCTCTCTGGACTCGGGACACGGGCCGGAGCCCTCTCTGGACTCGGGACACGGGCCGCCGGAGCCCTCTCTGGACTCGGGACACGGGCCGCCGGAGCCCTCTCTGGACTCGGGACACGGGCCGCCGGAGCCCTCTCTGGACTCGGGACACGGGCCGCCGGAGCCCTCTCTGGACTCGGGACACGGGCCGCCGGAGCCCTCTCTGGACTCGGGACACGGGCCGCCGGAGCCCTCTCTGGACTCGGGACACGGGCCGCCGGAGCCCTCTCTGGACTCGGGACACGGGCCGCCGGAGCCCTCTCTGGACTCGGGACACGGGCCGCCGGAGCCCTCTCTGGACTCGGGACACGGGCCGCCGGAGCCCTCTCTGGACTCGGGACACGGGCCGCCGGAGCCCTCTCTGGACTCGGGACACGGGCCGCCGGAGCCCTCTCTGGACTCGGGACACGGGCCGGAGCCCTCTCTGGACTCGGGACACGGGCCGGAGCCCTCACTGGACTCGGGACACGGGCCGGAGCCCTCACTGGACTCGGGACACGGGCCGGAGCCCTCACTGGACTCGGGACACGGGCCGGAGCCCTCACTGGACTCGGGACACGGGCCGGAGCCCTCACTGGACTCGGGACACGGGCCGGAGCCCTCTCTGGACTCGGGACACGGGCCGGAGCCCTCTCTGGACTCGGGACACGGGCCGGAGCCCTCACTGGACTCGGGACACGGGCCGGAGCCCTCTCTGGACTCGGGACACGGGCCGGAGCCCTCTCTGGACTCGGGACACGGGCCGGAGCCCTCACTGGACTCGGGACACGGGCCGGAGCCCTCACTGGACTCGGGACACGGGCCGGAGCCCTCACTGGACTCGGGACACGGGCCGGAGCCCTCACTGGACTCGGGACACGGGCCGGAGCCCTCACTGGACTCGGGACACGGGCCGGAGCCCTCACTGGACTCGGGACACGGGCCGGAGCCCTCACTGGACTCGGGACACGGGCCGGAGCCCTCACTGGACTCGGGACACGGGCCGGAGCCCTCACTGGACTCGGGACACGGGCCGGAGCCCTCACTGGACTCGGGACACGGGCCGGAGCCCTCACTGGACGCTGGTCAGTGGCCGGAGCCCTCACTGGACGCTGGTCAGTGGCGGGAGCCGTCTCTGGACGCAGGTCAGTGGCTGGAGCAGTCTCTGGACGCAGGTCAGTGGCTGGAGCCGTCTCTGGACGCAGGTCAGTGGCTGGAGCCGTCTCTGGACGCAGGTCAGTGGCGGGAGCCGTCTCTGGACGCAGGTCTGTGGCGGGAGCCGTCTCTGGACGCAGGTCTGTGGCGGGAGCCGTCTCTGGACGCAGGTCTGTGGCGGGAGCCGTCTCTGGACGCAGGTCTGTGGCGGGAGCCGTCTCTGGACGCAGGTCTGTGGCGGGAGCCGTCTCTGGACGCAGGTCTGTGGCGGGAGCCGTCTCTGGACGCAGGTCTGTGGCGGGAGCCGTCTCTGGACGCAGGTCTGTGGCGGGAGCCGTCTCTGGACGCAGGTCTGTGGCGGGAGCCGTCTCTGGACGCAGGTCTGTGGCGGGAGCCGTCTCTGGACGCAGGTCAGTGGCTGGAGCCGTCTCTGGACGCTGGTCAGTGGCTGGAGCCGTCTCTGGACGCTGGTCAGTGGCTGGAGCCGTCTCTGGACGCTGGTCAGTGGCTGGAGCCGTCTCTGGACGCTGGTCAGTGGCTGGAGCCGTCTCTGGACGCTGGTCAGTGGCTGGAGCCGTCTCTGGACGCTGGTCAGTGGCTGGAGCCGTCTCTGGACGCTGGTCAGTGGCTGGAGCCGTCTCTGGACGCTGGTCAGTGGCTGGAGCCGTCTCTGGACGCTGGTCAGTGGCTGGAGCCGTCTCTGGACGCTGGTCAGTGGCTGGAGCCGTCTCTGGACGCTGGTCAGTGGCTGGAGCCGTCTCTGGACGCTGGTCAGTGGCTGGAGCCGTCTCTGGACGCTGGTCAGTGGCGGGAGCCATCTCTGGACGCTGGTCAGTGGCCGGAGCCATCTCTGGACGCTGGTCAGTGGCCGGAGCCATCTTGTACAGAGACACTGGCTCGGCGGTGGCCATCTTGTACGGAGACACTGGCTCGCCGGAAGCCATCTTGTCAAGAGACACAGGCGTGGAGTCGGCCATCTTGTCCGAAGACACAGACACGGGAAGAGGAAGAGGAACAGATTCAGGCTCGGCGGGACGAGACTCTTGACGGGCAGACGTGACGTGAAGCTCTGTCTCTGGATCGGCAGACGTGACGTGAAGCTCAGTCTCTGGATCGGCAGACGTGACGTGAAGCACTGTCTCTGGATCGGCAGACGTGACGTGAAGCTCGGTCTCTGGATCGGCAGACGTGACGTGAAGCTCTGTCTCTGGATCGGCAGAAGTGACGTGAAGCTCTGTCTCTGGATCGGCAGAAGTGACGTGAAGCTCTGTCTCTGGATCGGCAGAAGTGACGTGAAGCTCTGTCTCTGGATCGGCAGAAGTGACGTGAAGCTCTGTCTCTGGATCGGCAGAAGTGACGTGAAGCTCTGTCTCTGGATCGGCAGAAGTGACGTGAAGCTCTGTCTCTGGATCGGCAGAAGTGACGTGAAGCTCTGTCTCTGGATCGGCAGAAGTGACGTGAAGCTCTGTCTCTGGATCGGCAGAAGTGACGTGAAGCTCTGTCTCTGGATCGGCAGAAGTGACGTGAAGCTCTGTCTCTGGATCGGCAGAAGTGACGTGAAGCTCTGTCTCTGGATCGGCAGAAGTGACGTGAAGCTCTGTCTCTGGATCGGCAGAAGTGACGTGAAGCTCTGTCTCTGGATCGGCAGAAGTGACGTGAAGCTCTGTCTCTGGATCGGCAGAAGTGACGTGAATTGCAGGCCCGACTGGACTGGTGGCCATGTCGTCCGAAGACACATGCATAGCAGATGCAGTGGGTATGTCACTATCCTTCTCCATTATACCCACTGTAAAAGCAGAACCGCTCAGTTGCAATGCAATATCAATGTAGTTTTTTAGAGAGCAATTAGGATCGTGCAAAGGCATGTTAGAACTGAGTGGCTCAGATAGTCCTCCTCTGAAAAATATCATGAGGCACACCTCGTCCATTGAAGTCAAATGGGCCAGCTCAATGAAGTCCTCTACATAGTCCTCGATGGGGCGATCTCCCTGACGGAGACGCATTAACTGTGCTGCTGGATTCATAGTGGCCAAGTCTTCTGTTACGAACTGCTCCGAGACAGAGGTTGAGAATCCAAATGCAGCTTTTAATAAAAGGGTAATCCACAATCGTAGTCAAAAGTACAGGCAAAAGGTCATACACAGGAAAGCAGTCCAAACAGGCAAACAAGGCAGGAGTGACAGGCAAAAGGGTAATCCGGGAGACAGGCAAGAAATCCAAAAACCGACAGACAAGAAACCAGGGAAACGCTCAGAATTGCAGTAAATAACAAAACAAGACTTGGCCATGACTGACAGAATGAACAGGCTTATATAGGGTGAGCTAACTAGGAAATGAGGTGCAGGTGGATGTAATCAATGGGTGTTGAAGAGTCCGGGCAAAGGATTATGGGTGATGTAGTCCTAGATGGAGTGACAGTCTGGAGTGGAGTGCCCTCAGGTGGTTCACATGGGCACTCACACAGGACGAATTGTGACATTTATGATGGATAGATGCACTTTTATGAAGGATAGATTAACTTTTATGATGGATGGATGCACTTTTATGATGATAGATGCACTTTTATGAAGGATAGATTAACTTTTATGATGGATGGATGCACTTTTATGATGGATAGATGCACTTTTATGACTGATAGATGCACTTTTATGAAGCATGGATGCACTTTTATGATGGATGGATGCACTTTTATGATGATAAATGCACTTTTATGATAGATGGATGCACTTTTATGACGGATAGAGGCACTTTTATGCTGGATGGATGCACTTTTATGATGGATGTATGCACTTTTATGATGATACATGCACTTTTATGATGGATGTATGCACTTTTATGACGATACATGCACTTTTATGATGGATGTATGCACTTTTATGATGGATAGATGCACTTTTATGCTGGATGGATGCACTTTTATGATGGATATATGCACTTTTATGATGATACATGCACTTTTATGCTGGATGGATGCACTTTTATGATGGATGTATGCACTTTTATGACGATACATGCACTTTTATGATGGATGTATGCACTTTTATGATGGATAGATGCACTTTTATGCTGGATGGATGCACTTTTATGATGATACATGCACTTTTATGATGGATAGATGCACTTTTATGCTGGATGGATGCACTTTTATGATGGATAGATGCACTTTTTTGATGGATGGATGCACTTTTATGAAGTATAGATGCACTTTTATGATGGATAGATGCACTTTTAGGAAGGATAGATGCACTATAGTGAGATTAAAAGATTACATTTACATTTAAATTCAGATTAAATTCAGTTTACACCTTTTTGATGATGCATACTATATACAGGCGAGCAGATGAGCCAAGAATATGAACGCAACGCGTTTAATGCGCATTAATATTCTGTGTTCATTTGTTTGCCTGTAAAGTCTGCATAATCAATAAAGTGTATATTGAATTTGGTCTTTTAATATCGGTCTTACTACATTAAAACTTACTACAAACTAGTGGTGCAACGGATCAAAAAAATTCACGGTTCGGATCGAACTACGGATCATGAGTCACGGATCGGATCATTTTTCGGATCAGAATAAAAGGGGGAGGAGACTATTTTTATTTGCTTTCCATTTATTACATGAAAACTTTTGGTGTTAACATAACCTATATGGTTTATAGGTTAACAAGAAACTTTTGGTGTTAACAAAAATAAAATAAATATATAACCATCTGAATAAATCAAATTTGACTAAAAACAACCTGAGACGTGAAAATGGGCCTGAGCTTCTTCTTCTTTTTTTATTTTTTAAAGAGATTATGATGTCAACATTCTCTGGGGAGAGAGTAGACCTCTCACACTTGTCAGCATTGCAATTCTCTTTGTAGGCCTATACACTATTTTATAGATATCATGTTTAAACGCACTACACTTAAACAACGTTTTATTGAATTCATTACTTTGTATTTATATAGCCTAATACCAGATGTATATATTACGTTGCTCATGCAAATTGCAAAACAGACAATAGACTATGTTAAAATAACAAACATTTTAAATTAACTTACGCTTTTCTTTCGTTTTTAAATCTTTTTACAAGAAATCCTGCAGGTCATAAAGAACTTTGTTTTTGCACCTCCAAGAAAGGACAGGTGCTCTCCATTATTTCTCCTTGTTTACTTAAAGGCCGTTTTCCTTGCTTTACTCGAGGCAAAAAGCCATGTGTTGACTTTAAAACCAAGTAGACGTTACATTATGCATCTGTGGTGGAATTACGCATCGATACATGTTTGTTTTAATGCGGATTCGCTGTCACTTTAATTCAGCGCCAGCACATCAAAAAATAGACTCTGTGCGGAAACGATCGCAGCACAGCTGTATGGCCACGCGCTCCTGGAGCGCACCTGACGGACCGAAGCCGCGTGCAGTGAAAGCTGTAGCCTATCCGTTAACAAGGGTACGGAAAAAATATGCACCGCATACGCACGGCAAACGGAGTATCTGTGAAACTGGCGTCAGCAGGTGCCATTATGCTCGATGTATGCGCCATTTTCATACGGCTTTCTCGTGCCACAGTGCCTACATACTGTTACAGTTTTGTCCACACCCTTCTTCCGTCATCATTATATTTTACGGGGAAGCCAAAATGCTCCCATACATGCGATTTGAATCATGCGGGAGGCTTTTCAAGTTCTTCTACTTCTCCGCTAGCCACTGCTGACTGATTAACATGCCCTGTTCGCGTGAACACATGGGTTTCTCTGAAACTCAGCATCGAGTTTAAAGGAACGAGATCACTTAAAAAGCAATATTGGCAGAAAAAGTATTTTAGTCTGCGATCGCTAAACAATTCAGATTAATCCACAAGTTTAAAAAAAATGCACAATAAATCCGCGGGTCACTTGCGTGCCGAACCGTGGGTCGTGATCCGTACGGATCACGGATCAACTGCGATCCGTTACACCCCTACTACAAACCTGTTAAAAATGACTGGCAGGCTTTGCCCTCAAGGTGGGCGTTCCTATAATGATGTGATTGAATTGAAACTATGAATTGAAGTTAGAAATGTTTTGAGACAATCCCTAAATATGCAAATATTGAACGTCTAATGTCAAACCAACTTTATGGCAGTACATTTTTTTGTGGCGAATTGTGCTTAAATGGTCAAATAGACACATAATTATGTCAAAATGCCCATCTTGGCGAGTATTCAGGTAATCACAGTCAGTTTTGGAACGTAAACAGTTGAGAAAGAAAACGCATGTGTAACAGTATATTGGATCCGGGCATGAGCTCTTAAAGGGACAGTAGCCTATTAAACCTGCTGCTATCTGTCATTAATGTTAATCAGAGAACAAAAGACACAGCCCGATTCAGACTTCAGACATACTCAGTGGTCCTGAGAAATCTCATGTCTGTGATTGCTGATATTGTATGGTATACTAATGCTTCTCGTCATGTGTTTTTTGACCTACCTGAGCTAGTGTTTGTGCACCAATTGTCTGCATGCTTTCATTTCATGGATGGTATACAATGGGGGGAAAAAAATGTAAACTGCAAGACTGCCCATTTTAATATTCGTGTCAGGTAAGAGTAAAGGCCGGTTCACACCAAAGATGATAACTATAAAGATAACTATAAAGATTTAGTTCTAAAAATTGTTCTCCATTTTAAAGAATAGCAGAGCAGACACCACAGCTATAACGATGACAGAGAACGATATCGCTGGAATCACAACGATTTTATTTGTCAGCCAATCAGAAATGTCAATCGTTTGTAACTTGAATTACATTCAGAAAACTAGTCCCGTCCGAATAGGGCTTTAGATGACCAAAAACATGACATTTTTCAAACTCACTGACAAGTTAACTATTCCTGAACTGTTGCTCACTAGAAGAGAAAACTGATGCTGATACACGACACTGTAAAAATATTACCAACTAAAAAAAAGCCCTCACATATCAGTAAGTGTCATTTCACAATAACATACTTCAACTGAAATCAAAATGAGAACAAGACAAGATTTTCACCTCGTCAAAATCAAGGTGAGGAATGTGCATCATAACAACGTGAATAACACACGTCAGGTATGAGCCAGATCAGTGACTCAGATGAAACATATGATGAGAATCAGTTCACTGTAATCTCAATAAAAAAGCCTGCATATCATCATATAAGAACAATTATTCAGAAGATAAAAAATCAGAAACCAGACCTGAACTGATGTGTGGGAATTTTAATGCAAAACCCACATTTTCTCACAATCTTTCTCACAATCATGTCATAATATGGCAGATTATTATCCAAATAAAAAATATCCCCATAACATCATAGTGGATGGTAAAGACTTTAAATAACACAACCACAGACAATCATCATTCACATATTTTCAGTTTGTTTTCTTTCTTAAAGTGTGTTGAAATAAAGAGAGGATGACAATCTAACAGCATTACTGTCATTTGTCAGTCTCAGTTCACTCAAACAAATCTCTGGATTCAAAACAACACATTAAAAGCACTATCAACTACTGAGAAGAAGCTGATTCTTGACCTTCAGACTTCAGATGGAGTATAATGTGTTAAGAGCTCCCTCAAGTGCAGGGGAGTTAAACCATTTAGTGCTTTGTAAGTAATAAGCAAGAATTTAAAATGTATACAATGTTTAATAGGGAGCCAGTGCAGTGTTGACAGAACTGGGCTAATATGGTCATACTTCCTGGTTCTAGTAAGAACTCGAGCTTCTGCGTTTTGGACCAGCTGGAGTTTATTTATTAAGCGAGCAGGGCAACCACCCAGTAGAGCATTACAATAATCTAACCTTGAGGTCATGAACGCATGAACTAACTGTTCAGCATTTTGCATTGAGAGCATGTGCTGTAATTTAGATTTATTTTTAAGATGGTAGAATGCAGTTTTACAGATGAGAGATTGGTATCCAAGAGCACACCCAGGTTGCTCACTGACGACGAGGACTTGACAGAACAGCCATCAAGTGTTAAGCCGGGTGCACACGGTGCGATTTATAATATTCCTTCATGATTGGTCCTTGTCAGACTGTATGAACATGATCCCCGCTGTATGTCACACTGTAAGATCTAAATTGTCAGACTGTACGATAGTCAAGGTGCGCTAAAAACGGACGCATGCAAGAAAATTTGTCCGGAGTTTTATATCATCAATCAATCAATGATGCGTTCGGTGACAGTGAGCTGCATTACACGCAGGATTGAAATAGCGCTCATTTTGGTCATAGTTTGTCTTGAAAAACGAAGATAATTTGATGGTCGTCGTAGGAGAAGTCACACTGCAGGATTGTGCTCCAAATCTTCTGACACTGCCAGAATTTCTGTAAAAAATGTTATCGCACCGGTCATTAATCGGCTGCCGGTGAACATGTCAAACTAATGATCAAAGACTTCAGATTTTAGCCTAGGATCAGAGGAATCTTTTAGGATTTGCAAAATTTGTCTCAGAAGGCCAAATCGAGGCCAAAATCGCACGGTGTGCACCGGCTTTAGACAGTATTCTAGGTTACTAAGTGTGGAGTTTTTATCAGATAATTACAAATTCAGTTTTTTTCTGAATTAAGTTGTAGGAAATTACTAGTCATCCAATTTATTATATCAGTTATGCATTTTGTTAATCTTGTGAATTGGTAAGTTTCGTCAGGGCGTGAAGAAATATAGAGCTGAGTATCGTCAACATTACAATGAACGCCATGCGTCCTCTAGATATCTCCCAGGGGTAGGATGTACAGGGTGAAGAGCAACGGTCCTAGCACTGAGCCCTGTGGTACTCCATACTGAACTTGTCATCGGTGTGACATCTCTACAAACTGATAACAGTCAGATAAGTATGATTTAAACCATGCCAATGAAATTCCACTAATGCCCAGTGTTGGGCACATTACTTTAAAAAAGTAATTAATTATAGTTACTTGTCACTTCTTACAAATAGTAACTGAGTTACATCATTATAAAAGTAACTAATTACCAGGGAAAGTAACTACTGTGTTACTTTTTTTTATTTTTTTCAAATGTTCAAATATGTCAAATAACTTGGATGCCCCCAATATTAAATATGTTAAATGAATGAATTGGACACTAAATAGAATAATTTATTATTATAAAACATTGTACATTGATGTACACTTGTGGGACAATGTGAGAGACACCTATCAAATTCAATACATTATTGTAAAAATTATCAGTAGACCTACTATAGTGTAAATATTATCAGTACTATACTACTCCTTTGGTAGTGGAGCTCACGTTATCACCTGGGTTTTTAGCTACTAATTTTGTGGCAGCATGTGATGATGTGAGGCGCTTCGTTAGATTAGAATTACTTGCCACCGATGGAGAGACTCTTTCTTCCTGGACATAAGTTACACGTTACATAAACATTCTTACCTTTCACCTCAACGAGGGAAAAGTACAGCTTATACAGTACTTCCAGTTTGCTAAAGCTACCTTTGAAGTCGTTGGACTTTCCATCACTCTGACTCCTCCTTGTCGTTGGTGTGTGTGACTGTGCATATGAGTGTGTGTGTGTGTGTGTGTGTGTGAACTCAACCTATCAACCTCAACCTTGTCTCCCACCCACCAATCATCATCAGTTATGTGTAGCACCCACCCACCCGCCAACATGCATGGCATGCACGCACGCACAACAAACACACACACACCAGCCAACAGTGATTCGTTTGATTACTCGTTACTGAAAAAAATTATTCCGTTAGAAAAGCTGTTATTCCCATCACTGCTAATGCCAACATTATTTTTGAGTCTATTCAAAAGAATCTTGTTGTCGATAGTATTGAATGCAGCGCTGAGATCGAGTAACACTAATATAGAGATAAAACCACAATCAGATGATAAGAGTAAATCATTTGTAACTCTGATGAGAGCAGTCTCAGTACTATGATACGGTCTAAATCCTGACTGGAAATCCTCACATATACCATTTCTTTCTGAGAAGGAACATAGTTGTGAGGACACTGCCTTTTCTAGTATCTTTGACAGAAAGGGTAGATTTGAGATCGACCTGTAATTGACTAATCCTGTAGGATCATTTTAATAAGGGGTTTAATAATAGCCAGATTAAAAGTTTTTAGTACATATCCTAATGACAAAGATGAATTAACGATATTAAGAAGAGGATCTATGACCTCTGGTAGCATCTCTTTTAATAACCTAGTTGGTATAGTGTTGAGCATACATGTTGTTGATTTTGATGATTTAACGAGTTTAGCCAATTCTTCTTCTCTTACAGCAGTAAATGAGTGTAATGTTTCCACTACAATGCTCTGTCTGATGTGATACTGTAGTAGACGGCTGCATGGTTATAATTTTTTCCCTAATATTATCAATCTTGCATGTAAAGAAGTTCATAAAGTCAATACAGCTGTGCTGTTTACAGAAGATTTATTTCTTGTTAATTTAGCCATGCATCGAATAAATACCTAGGGTTGTGTTTGTTTTCTTCTAAGAGAGTCGAGAAATAAGCAGATCTAGCAGATCAGTATGTGGTCATGCTCTCTTTCCACGAAATGCGAAAAACCTCCAGTTTTGTTTTCTCTCAGCTGTGCTCCATTTTTCTGGCTGCTGTTTAAAGGGCCCGAGTGTGCTCATTGTTATAAATGTTTTACTGTAACTTTTGATCAATTTAATGCGACCTTGCTGAATTAAACTATTCACTTCTTTCAAAAAATGTATTGACTGCACATATTTTAAAACACACACACATACACACACTGACACACAAATAAAAATTCTTACATGGTGCCCTTCCTTTTTATGTGCCAGTTATATGATAATTCACTCACTTCAGACGCGTTTGACCAAAACTAAAACTGACTCCACCTGTTCTTTCATCACAGCCCCAAAACATCTCACCTGACAACATTTACAACAATACAAAAAATAATGACAGAGTTCTTAAGAAGTGGTGAAAACTGATGAAAGCAGGATCTCACACACACACACACACACACACACACACACACACACACACACACACACACACACACACACACACACACACACACACACACACACACACACACACACACACACACACACACACACACACACACACACACACACACACACACACACACACACACACACACACACACACACACACACACACGACACAGATAAGTTCTGAACATCTGACAGACTCTGCATTTACAACCGGATTCACACTTTACACACACAAGTCGTGACAAAATACATTTTGTGTTTTGCTTATGATTCAGTCTTTGTTGAATTTTTCAATGCCAGATAAAAAGTAATGATTTCGCAGAATAATCCTTCCAGTGGACTTTCATTTTGGGGTGAATATATAAATTTAGAAAATACAATTTTTCACAAAAATGTTATGGCTTTTAAATTAGTGTTTCAGTTCATATTTCCTGTTCTATTTTATGGTTCTCTCACCAATACAACTCTAGATTATAACACAATAGGCCATAAAGATATTAAATAACAATCATAAGCATCACCATTCATAACTTTTTTTTTTTTTACAAAAAAAAAACATTTCTAATAAACAAATGTTTGCTGCTACTTTTAAGAGAATGACAATCTCATGACATAGAATCTATTTTCTGTTTTGGACGGACAGAAACTCAAAGAAACTGTTGTTCAGCTCAAGTCAGTTCAGTGTTGATTCAGTTCTGCTGTAAAGATCATCAGTTATTAAATTAGTTCATTTCATCTATAAAGCAGACAGTGTTCAGTCCAACGAGTGTTGTCAAAAATATTGATCATGTAGCCCAAACTGAGCAAAAATATGCAGATGCTGATGTTTATGGCCAAAACTTAAGATGAAATCTGATGCTTGTAATGTAAATCAATGAGATCTTTATATCAGTATATCAGATGCTTACAAAAAATGCATATAAATATCAATATCTGCCAATAATAAGTCATAGTAAAATGATATTTAAATGCTTAGTTTGATGATCAAAGCTTTGTAGTTTTTAAACATGTAATGCAATTGTCATGATTCACCAGCGAGTGCCCCTGATTACCACCAGAGGGCACTCCACCCCGGTCTGTCACTGCATCAAAAACTACATTACCCATAATTCTTTGCCCAGACTCATCACTCAGTCCAGGCAAAGAATTATGGGTAATGTAGTCTTTGATGGAGTGACCGCCCCGGGTGGAGTGCCCTCTGGTGGAAATCAGGGGCTCTCACTGGTGAATCATGACAGCAATACAATGATGATTGAGAGATGAACTAATAAACCTTCCTCAAAAGCCTGATCATCGTATTTGAGACTCACATTTTAACATGATATTTCTTAAAAGAAAATGATTTATGGATTCACTAACATTTCACTGATCTTATATTGAATCTGTACTTTGCTGTTGGTTTGGTAATGTCAATGTTATGGTTATCAAACAGCTCTGAATGTTGTTTTACAGAAAGCTTGAGCTATTCTAGCACATTCATCAAATCAAATCAAATCAAATCAAATCACTTTATTTGTCACACAGCCATATACACAAGTGCAACAGCAGGTGAAATTCTTAGGTGCAGTTCCGAGCAACATAGTAGTCATGACATGACATGTACAACATTTAAGCAACAACAGATTACACATCTGATGCGCACACAATTACTCACAGCACAGTATACACTACAATAAACAATAAATAATTTACACAATGTGAGTGTAGTTCTCACAGCTTTAAACAATATACACATACTTACAATATACATATACTTTAAACAATATACACTAAACATACACTAAACAATATACATTACGCTATAATAATAATAATAATATACAATGTATAGTATAAAATATTATTCACAGATTGAAAATTGAAATCCAAAGTGCAATAGATGCTGTATGATAAATAAATGTGTATATAATGTGTGTGTATCTACAGTGGGTTGTGCTGAGTGATATTCTGTCCAGAGTGTGTTATGATACTGATGGATCAGGAGTTAAGTAGTCTAATTGCTTGTGGGAAGAAGCTGTTCTGGAGTCGGCTGGTGCGTGTTCTGATGCTGCGGTATGCCTGATGGCAGCAATGAGAGCAGCCCATGGTTCGGGTGGCTAGAGTCTCTGATGATCCTCTGAGCTCTCTTCACACACCGCCTGGCGTAAATGTCCTGGAGGGAGGGAAGCTCACCTCCGATGATGCAGCTGGCCGTGCGCACTACCCTTTGCAGGGCCTTGCGGCTGCGGGCGGTACTGTTGCCGTACCAGGTGGTGATGCAGCCAGTCAGCAGGCTCTCTATGGTGCAGGTGTAGAAACGTGTGAGGATGTGGCGGTTCATTCCAAACCTCCTCAGCCGTCGCAGGAAGAAAAGGCGCTGATGAGCCTTCTTCACAACGGCCTCGGAGTGGACGGACCATGAGAGTTCCTCTGTGATGTGGACACCGAGGAACTTGAAGCTGCTGACTCTCTCCACCGGTGCTCCATCGATGGTGATGGGGCGGTGTTCTCTCTCATTCCTCCTGAAGTCGACCACCAGCTCCTTGGTCTTGCTGACGTTGAGGGAGAGGTTGTGCTCCTGACACCACCGTGTCAGAGTGTGCACCTCCTCTCTGTAGGCCGTTTCATCATTGTCGGTGATAAGACCTACCACCGTCGTATCGTCAGCAAACTTGATGATGGTGTTGGAGCTGTGGGTTGCCACACAGTCATGTGTGTACAGGGAGTACAGGAGTGGGCTGAGAACACAGCCCTGAGGGGCTCCAGTGTTGAGAGTCAGTGATGAGGAGATGTTACTGCCCATTCTGACCACCTGGCGTCTGTTTGACAGGAAGTCCAGGATCCAGCTGCATAACAAGCTGTTTAAGCCTAGAGCCCGGAGTTTAATGTCAAGTATGGAGGGCACAATGGTGTTGAATGCTGAGCTGTAGTCCACAAACAGCATTCTCACATATGTGTTCCTCTTTTCCAGGTGGGAGAGAGCAGTGTGTATAGTGGATGAAATGTCATCATCAGTGGAGCGGTTTGTGCGGTATGCAAACTGCAGTGGGTCCAGTGAGGGGGGGAGAACAGAGCAGATGTGGTTTCTGACTAGTCTCTCAAAGCATTTGCTGATGATGGGGGTCAGAGCAACAGGACGCCAGTCGTTTAAGCAGGTGGTTTTTGACTGCTTAGGTACAGGAACAATAGTGGACGTTTTAAAGCATGTGGGGACCACAGACAGGGAGAGGGACAGGTTAAAAATGTCCGTGAAAACTCCAGCCAGTTGGTGCGCGCACGCTCTGATCACGCGGCCGGGAATGCCGTCTGGACCCGCTGCTTTACGGACGTTCACCCGCCGGAAGGATCGGGTTACATCCGCGACAGATACGGAGAGTGCACTAACCTCTGTATCTTCAGCCGCGAGCTCTCTCTCCGCGAGGGCGGTGTTAGTTCCCTCAAAGCGAGCATAAAAGGTGTTGAGCTTGTCCGGGAGAGAGGCAGCGGTGTTCACGGTGGAGTTTGTGTTCCCTTTATAGTCCGTGATGGTGTTAATTCCCCTCCACATGCTTCTGGAGTCGGTGGTGTTGAACTGTCCTTCAATCTTGTTCCTGTACTGGCGTTTTGCTGCTCTGATGGTTTTCCGGAGGGCATAACTTGCTTGTTTATGCTCCTCCGCGTTACCGGAGTTAAAAGTGAAGGTCCGCGCATTGAGTGCCGCGCGAACATCCCCATTTAGCCACGGCTTCTGGTTAGGGTACAGCCGAATTGTTTTGGTCGGAGCAACGTCTTCTACGCACTTACTGATGAAACACGTTACGCTATCAGCGTAAACCTCGATGTCGTCATCAGAGGCCGACCGGAACATCTCCCAGTCCGCGTGATCAAAACAGTCCTGTAGCATAGAATCTGATTGGTCCGACCAGCACTGGATGGTTCTGAGGGCGGGTGCTTCCTGTTTGAGTCTTTGCCTATATGCGGGCAAAAGGAGGATGGAAGCGTGATCCGATTTGCCAAATGGTGGGCGCGGGAGGGACTTGTAACAATCCTTGAAGGGGGAGTAGCAGTGATCTAAGACACGGTTCCCTCGTGTGTTGAAGCTAACATGTTGGTGGTATTTAGGTGCGATGCGCTTGAAGTTGGCTTTGTTAAAGTCCCCGGTCACAATAAACGCGGCCTCAGGATGCGCGGTTTCCTGCTCACTCACTGTCCTATACAGTTCCTTTAGTGCCCGGTCTGTGTCGGCTTGTGGGGGAATATACACAGCTGTGATGATGACCGCTGTGAATTCCCTCGGTAGCCAGAATGGTCGGCACAGAAGCATGAGAAATTCCAGATCAGGAGAACAGAAAGACTTGATAGAATGTACGTTCCTCTGATCACACCAGGATCGGTTAATCATAAAACACACACCCCCGCCTTTGCTTTTCCCGGAGAGATCTTTTTCTCTGTCCATTCGATGCACGGAGAACCCCGCGGTTTCGATGGCCGAATCTGGAATCTCAGCGGACACAAGTTTCTGTAAGGCAGATAATGCAGCAGTCCCTCGTGTCTCGCTGGAAAGAGATCCGCGCTCTCAGCTCGCAGAGTTTATTGTCCAGGGACTGAACATTTGCCAGTAAAATACTGGGAAGCGGGGGTCGGTTTGCGCGGCGTCTTACTCTGATGAGTACGCCGGCTCTCTTTTGACACGGTCAATCATCAGATTCTTCTGTCCACCCTCTCATCACTGGGCATCACAGGGACTCCACTCCTTTGGTTTGAGTCCTATCTCACAGGTAGGTCTTTCAAGGTTGCCTGGAAAGGTGAGGAATCCCAAGCACATCAACTGACCACTGGGGTTCCCCAGGGCTCAGTGCTTGGTCCTCTCCTCTTCTCCATCTACACTACTTCATTGGGACCCATCATTCAGGCACATGGCTTCTCATACCACTGCTATGCTGATGACACTCAGCTCTACCTTTCATTTCACCCAGATGACCCCACAGTAGCTGCACAAATCTCCAGCTGTCTGGCGGACATCTCTGCATAAATGAGAAAACATCACCTGCAGCTCAACCTGGCAAAGACTGAGTTTCTCATCTTCCCCGCCAGTCCCACCATACAACATCCAGTTAGGTACATCCTTGATTTCCCCATCAAAGTCAGTCAGAAATCTTGGAGTAACATTTGATGATCAGTTGTCCTTCAGAGAACACATTTCTAAGACAGCTCGCTCATGCCGGTTTGCGCTCCACAACATCAGGAAGATTAGACCGTTCCTAACAGAGCACGCAACACAGCTTCTTGTCCAGGCCATGGTTATTTCTAGACTTGACTACTGCAATGCGCTTCTGGCTGGACTCCCCTCTTGTGCGATCCAAACACTTTGAATGATCCAGAATGCACGTCTTGTCTTCAACGAGCCCAAAAGGACCCACGTCACACCTCTCTTCATCTCCCTGCACTGGCTACCACTCGCTGCTCGCATCAAGTTTAAGGCGCTAGCGCTTGCATACAGAGCCACTACGTGCTCAGCTCCTGCTTACTTTGACTCCATTCTACAAATCCACACCCCCACCAGAAGCCTTCGCTCAGCAAAGGAACGACGGCTTGTGGTCCCATCACAGAGTGGGAAAAAATCCCTTTCCAGAACATTCTCATTCAACGTTCCCAGCTGGTGGAACGATCTTCCTAACACCATCCGAAACGCAGAATCATTGACATCATTCAAAAGTCAACGTAAAACTCAGCTCTTTCGTGAGCACTTAGGTTAGTTCTAGAGTTTTACTGAGAGACTGGAGTGTCTTACTGAAAATGTGCTCTGTGTTTGCCAGGAGTTTGATGGTGGAGATTGAGTTTTTTCGTTGATGTGAGTTTGATATTGTTAGTAATATTTCTAAATGAACACTTAGATTATTTGAATATCCAAAGTCAAGGTCAAAGTTGTTGTAGAAAACACACAATAAACACAAACAGCAAACACAACATTCTGACATCTTAAAAGCCAAATCATTCCAGAATGAAGCATTTATTGATGAGATGGTGGTCCAGTGGGTTAAACCACTGAACTGATATGCAGAAGGTTGCTGGTTTGATCCCAGCGGTCACCACCAGTGTGTCCTTGAGCAAGGCACTTTACTCCATGTTGCTCCAGGGGGATTGTCCCTGTAATAAGGGCACTGTAAGTCGCTTTGGATAAAAGCGTCTGCCAAATGCATAAATGTAAATGTATTTAAAATCATGGAGGACGAGATGAATCTGCAAGAAGAGCTGAAGCTTTTTTTATTAGGATATGTACGGAAAACCTTTAAGCTGCCAGATTCCGTGTCCAGAGATCGGGTCGTTGGGGGCCTCGCCGTCGACTATCACCCGATCCACTATGCACCGACCCGTTACGATCCCTCCACAGGAGGGCGGCCCCATGTCGCTCCTTCGGGCTGAGCCCTGCCTGGCCTCATGGGTGGAGGCCCGGCCACCAGGCGCTTGCATACGAGCCCCAACCCCGGGCCTGGCTCCAGGGTGGGGACCCGGCTGCGCCATGGCGTGACGTCGTCCGGCATGGCGCAGTCAGAAAAGGGTGGATTGCCCACTTCAGGTTGGTGGAGAGTTTCTGCCTCAGGTGGAGGAGTTCAGGTATCTTGGGGTCTTGTTCACGAGTGAGGGAAGGATGGAACGGGAGATTGACAGACGGATCGGTGCAGCTTCTACAGTAATCCTGTCGATGTACCGGTCTGTCGTGGTGAAGAAGGAGCTGAGCTGTAAGGCGAAGCTCTCGATTTACCGGTCAATCTACGTTCCTACTCTCACCTATGGTCATGAGCTGTGGGTCATGACCGAAAGGACAAGATCCCGGATACAGGCGGCCGAAATGAGTTTTCAACGTAGGGAGGCTGGGCGCTCCCTTAGAGATAGGGTGAGAAGCTTGGGCACTCGGGAGGAGCACAGAGTAGAGCCGTTGCTCCTTCACATCGAGAGGAGCCAGCTGAGGTGGCTCGGGCATCTATATCGGATGCCTCCTGGACGCCTTCCCAGGGAGGTGTTCCAGGCACGTCCCACCGGGAGGAGGCCCCGGGGAAGACCTAGGACACACTGGAGGGATTATGTCTCCCGGCTGGCCTGGGAACGCCTCTAGGTTTCCCCCGGAAGAGCTGGAGGAAGTGGCTAGGGCGAAGGAATAGTCTGGGCATCTCTGCTTAGACTGTTGCCCCCGCGACCGGCGGAAGATAATGGATGGATGGATGGACCTTTAAGCTGGCTATTATTAAACCCCTTATTAAAATGAGAATTTAGACCGTATCATAGTACTGAGACTGCTCTCATCAGAGTTACAAATGATTTACTCTTATCATCCGATCGTGGTTGTATCTCTCTATTAGTGTTAATCGATCTCAGCGCAGCATTCAATACTATTAACCACAACATTCTTTTGAATAGACTCAAAAACTATGTTGGCATTAGGGGAATTGCATTGGCATGGTTTAAATCATACTTATCTGACCGTTATCAGTTTGTAGCAGTAAATGAAGAGATGTCACACCGATCACAAGTTCAGTATGGAGTACCGCAGGGCTCACTGCTAGGACCGTTGCTCTTCACCCTGTACATGCGGACAATTGGTGCACAAACACTAGCCTGGAAAACTAGTCCAGTCCAAATAGGGCTGTGTCTTTTGTTCTCTGATTAACATTAATGACAGACAGCAGCAGGTTTATTAGGCTGCTGTCACTTTAAGAGCTCATGCGCAGAGCCAATATACTGTTACACATGCGTTTTCTTTCTCAACTGTTTATGTTAAAAAAGACTTAATACTCACCAAGACGGGCATTTTGACATAATTTGGACCATTTAAGCGCAATAAGCCACAAAAAAGTAACTCAATTTGATTGGCATAAAGTTGGTTTGACACAAGACGTTCAATATTCACTTATTTAGGGACCATCTCTAAACGTTTTAACTTCAATAGCATTTGCAGAGGATTTACAGTCATATAAGCAACTGTAAAGTGTTCCTGGGTGTCAGGTATGATGCACACCCTTTAGCTATTTGATATTTATTAAAATAAACTGAAGATGGATGAAAATGTAAACATATATTATGTAAAATATCTTATTCAGGACAGCACAAAATAAAAAATAACATGCATTTTGTATGATCTCTCTTATTTTATTAAAATGATTTACATTTTCACAGATTCTGCAAGTGGTATGTTTTGAGTGTATTATACTGTTGAAAGATTCAAAGACTGACCCCATACTGATTCATAAATAAAACACAAAACATAGCCTACTTTGTCGCAACTCATGTCTGTAAAGTTTGAAATTTGAAGCCGGTTGAAAGTGTTATGTATGTGTGTGTGTGTGTGTGTGTGTGTGTGTGTGTGTGTGTGTGTGTGTGTGTGTGTGTGTGTGTGTGTGTGTGTGTGTGTGTGTGTGTGTGTGTGTGTGTGTGTGTGTGTGTGTGTGTGTGTGTGTGTGTGTGTGTGTGTGTGTGTGTGTGTGTGTGTGTGTGTGTGTGTGTGTGTGTGTGTGTGTGTGTGAGATCCTGTCATTCATCTGTTTAAATCCAATGTTAAAAGTGTTAAAAATTCAGTCCTACTTGTTTTTCATTTCACACAAAAAGTTTAGATTTAGTGTTAGTTCAACACCTTCTTGTGTGTCTTTACACAGAAAATAAGTGAAAGTCATAATGAGGTGCTCATTTCACATACAGTAATTTAATGAATATAAACCTGCAATAAATAGTTTGACATTTGTCTGTAGACTGAAGTCTGTAATGATGTTTCTGCAGAGGTGACCGCATTACTCCAATTTATATCATTTATTTAAGCTATAGTAAAAAAAAATTTTTTTTAAAAATGTTCTTAATTACGGCCCGGAAAGTACTGCGTATCTAAAGAGAATTTACAACATATCTTTCGGTAATTATAGTGTAACTATAAAGTAAGTACGTGTAGGTATAAGGGAACAATATGTAATACTGGGGGAATAAAGGGGTAACTATCAGGAAAATTAACACATTATTTTTAACTGTAAGTATTTTTTAATTAAGGGGTAATTATCTGTGTAGTTACAGGGTAAGTATGAATCTGCGGGCTGTTAATTAAAGTGGTGTTTGTTCCCTTCTTGTTTTGAGTAGTTACAGGGTAAGTACAATAAACAACACATACAAAATCTGATATCACTCGGAAATATTTATTTGACAAACAACTAGATCCAAAACAAATTTTTTTTAAATAAAGGTTTCTGAGTGATATCAGATTGTGTACGTGTTTATATTGTACTTACCCTGTAACTACACGAAACAAGAAGGGAACAAAGACCACTTTAATTTACAGCCCGCAGATTCATACTTACCCTGTAACTACACTGATAATTACCCCTTAATTAAAAAATACTTACAGTATAAATAATGTGTTAATTTTCCTGAGTTACCCCTTTATTCCCTCAATATTACATATTGTTCCTTTATAACCATACGTACTTACTTTATAGTTACACTTTAATTACCGAAAATTATGCTGTAAATTCTCTTTACTTACGCAGTACTTTCCGGGCCGTAATCTAAAGCGTTACCAAATTTTTCTTTTTAAAATATATAATTTGATTGTTCGCCGAGGAAAGCGATCTTTGTTGTCCTTTTTACAGTTAAAGGAATTTTCATTGTAGGAGCCATTTTAAAGCAATGTATGTTTTGTTCATGGGGTGTCGCTCTAGTAACGCTGTATATGTAAAGCACTGGGTTAATGAGACGTGAGGTTTGTTAGGTGGCAGGAAGGCAAACAGTTTTTGACCGTGCTTTAGCGCACAGATGGGTGCTGATACTGATCATGTCAATGGATTATGGACAAAATGTTTGTTCGGGTTACAAGGTATGAACCTCATGAACTTAATGCCCGTTTATCATGAACAGTAAAGAACGAGCGCTCACAGGAAGTTAACTGGAAGCGATTATTGATAGGAAATAAAGAGAAATGATTGGACTTCATTTGCACGCGTACTTTACTTGCTTACTTCTGCCACCGAGACACCAGCGGTTTAAAGGTGCCCTAGAATGAAAAATTGAATTAAGCTTGCCATAGTTAAATAACAGGAGTTCAGTGCATGTAAATCACATACAGTGAGTCTCAAACACCATTGCCTCCTCCTTCATATGTAAATCTCGTTTGTGAAAAACACCACGAAAAATAGGCAAATCTCAACGTAACACCGACAGTGATGCAATCGTCGGGATCATTAATATGTACGCCCCCAACATTTGCATACACTCTATAAAAAAAAAAAGGTTCTATATGGCACCAAAAAAGGTTCTTGGCTCGTAATCATAGGGGAACCTTTTTTAGTGCTATATAGCACCAATTTTGGTGCTTCAGCTTCAGCGGTTCTTCAGAGGTGCTATATATATATATATATATATATATATATATATAGCACCTTAGTCAATGAACCGGTGAAGAACCTCTGAAGAACCGCTGAAGAACCACTGAAGCACCAAAATTGGTGCTATATAGCACTAAAAAAGGTTCCCCTATGATTACGAGCCAAGAACCTTTTTTGGTGCCATATAGAACCTTTTTTTTTAGAGTGTATGCACATGTTCACTGTCAGGCGAAACTGCGCAGCCGAATCATCTCTGCAGGTAAACAAGCGTTACGCGAGGACAGCGAACATGGCAGATCATGACACCAATCTTGTGTTCCAGGCTGTGCAGGGGATGTGAAGACGTTTCATACTCTTCCCACAGATAAAACATGTCAACAGGCATGGTTGATGTTTATTTATAATCGGATACCGCAACAATTTAATTCAAAGTTGTTAGTTTGCTCAGCCCATTTCACCACGGACAGTTTTTCAAACCTGGGACAATATCAAGCAGGCTTTGCTCAGCGTCCGACACTGAAGAAAGGGGCAATTCCAACCATATTCCTGCAAGCAGTGATTTTATCCACTTCTTGACTGTCTAAACCATTTCTGATTAAATTGAAAGTTTCTTAGAGAGACAATATTAACGATAATATTCCTGTTGTTGTCTATATCCAACGCAAGATGCTAGTACAGTAACAATAGGATAATCCAAGTAGCTTACATAACTAAATAGTATGTCTAATGACAAAGGTTAATATTATTTCATGCCAGTGTTGTCATAAATTACAAAATGCAACCATAGATACGTAACATACTATGTTAGTTTAGTTGCTTACACATAGCTCACTCGATCCTTCTAGCTAACGTCACCACCTCCACCATTTAAGTTGAAACGATAGTAATTTGATATTTATTTATTTATATTTTTGACAACTGAAGTATTTTAAATCAGTACTCTACTGTCAAACTCAAACGTTACTGTACAAACAACATATTTAAGCGCTACCCAGTTCAGTTTGTGATTCAAAGTGAAGAAGCTATCATTGTAAAATCATACAGGGACACATTACAATAATTAAATGTTTTTACAATGCTAAAGAAGTTGTGACTGCTGATGTGTATATTTAATGCTATATGCTAGTTATCGTTTAGGCTGAAGTTCTGGTATGGACGTAATGATTTTGCAGATTCCTAATTAAAATAAAGACTTAACTTACCATTCAGAAGCGTTCATTTCCAATCTCAAAACATGTTGTTGTTCCTCAAAATCTGCATCTTCGTCAGAAACAGGCTCAAACATATAAGGTTGAATGCCTAATCTCTCCATCGTCAAGACGGTCAGTATAGTGCCTGCGATCATTGAGCCACAGTAAAACAGCCAATCAGAGCAGAACTCTACATTAATATTCATGACCCTTCCAAATAAGGCAAAAACAGACCATTTCATCCTGGGGAAGATTTCTAGAGTTGTAAATGGACCTGTAAAACCGTATCTGGACAATTATTGACCTTAAATAAGCCATATACCCTCTATGTAGATATCAGAGAACAATTTAAAATGTTGTTTCAAATCATTCTAGGGCACCTTTAATGGAAGGCCGTATTATTCATAAATACTAGTCATATGATCATCAGGCTTTGAGGAAGGTTTATTTGTTCATTTCTCAATCATCATTGTATTGCATTATATGAACCATGAAAGCCTGATGCATCAAATATGATACTTAACAAAAACATTTGGGGCGGCAGTGGCTCAGTGGTGGTTCTATCCCCGGTTCCACCTGACCAAGTGCCGAGGTGTCCATGAGCAAGACACCTAACCCCAGCTGCTCCCGACGAGCTGGATGCTCCCGACGAGCTGGATGCCGCCTTGCATGGCTGACACCGCCGTCGGTGTATGAATGGGTGAATGTGAAGGCAATATGTAAAGCTCTTTGGTGGCCATGGGTCTGTTGAAAGTGCTATATAAATGCAGTCCATTTACCATATGTTCTTTTTTAAAATATGTTAATAGTTTTTTGTTTTTTTTTACTATTATTTCAGGTCATGCTTTACAGCAGTGTTTTCCTGTATTTTGGATGAAATAAATGCAGAGTTGTTGAGCAGAAAACACCAATCTTTTGTCATGAGCCATAAACAGTAGCAGACCGGTCTAATGCTGAAGAGTTGGACAATTAAATAAATATATTAATCTCCAGATTCTGCTCTGTTTAATCACTTTCACACTTGCCCATTAAAACAAAATCTGTGTTTACGGCTCTAGATCAACCACAGAGAAGCCATCTTATGAGATCCATCATTTATACCACATGAGTGATGAGATGCAGCGAGAGGCTCTTCAGGTCGCTCTTCTGGCTGTAGATACGTACACAGAGGAAAAGGACATCGCTACCTACATCGTGGCGAGACTTGAATGTTGTGAAATGCAGTTTCAGTATTGTTTTTTTGTGGATCTAGTGGAGATTGAGTGTTTGTGAGTTCGTGGAACATTAATATTTTGTCTTTCCTTACAGCAATTTAACAGAAAGCATGGGCGCACATGGCAATGCTTTATAGGGAGCTCTGCTTGGAGCAACCACTGGGACTGTTCTATCATCTTCTCTATTGGCGACAGAAAAATGACACTCTTCAAAACTGACTGAGGGTCAGCAACGGTTCAAACGCAATTTATTTTATCCACACAACTAATAAAACCTCCTCCTTCAGCTCGTACTTCACATGTCTTTCTGCTGTGAAATCTGCACTGAATTTTTATAAAGTAAACATATGAATAACTTTGATATTGGTAGTAGGCCTAATATTTCAAGATGAATGTCCAGTTCAAGTTCAAAGTTTATTATAAGCCCAAGGTGCAGCATAACATTTGTAAATATGTAGTACAAATAAACAATACACAAACAGCAAACACAACATTCTGTTATGAATTCACTGTGCGTTTTTGTATTTGTGAAGTTTTGAGTTTATTTAATAAAAGACCGCTGCACTTGCGTCCTGCTTCCTCATCTGCTGAAACCAATTGTAACAGAAGAACTGACCGCTCATGCAGTGTTGGGGAGTAGTTAACTACAAGTAGCTAAGCTACTAACTTAACTACATTTTTAGTAGCTTGTCTAGCCTGGGAAAACCCAGACAACTTCCAGCAAATTTAGATTTGCTCTGCAAGTAGTCTGGCAAAGAGCCCATTCAAGCCCATTTCTAATGCCTAGAAATCGCGGCACCAATCAGAAACGTTGGGTCGGGCTTTACACGATGACGTTGAAGCAGATTTGCCGCCGTGGAGCATCACTTGTTCGAATCAGCTATTGCGTCTGTTTTAAGCGATTTAAACTTTTCCTTTTCGTTAAAACCCGAGCAAAGAACAACACTCGAAGCCTTCATATCTAAAAAAGATGTTTTCGCTGTCTTACCGACTGGATTCGGCAAAAATTCTGATACCAGCTTGGCCCTTTGGTGGCTAAACGAATGGGTCTTAGCAAGAGCCCTCTGGTAGTGTTAATGTTTCACAAAATATGGTTTTAAGTCCTTTTCAGGCGAGAATGTAGTTGTTTAAAGCACAAATCTGTGGTTTATTTATAAAGAGAGCACCTTTTTGAACATTTGATCTGGCGTTTTCGGAGTTGTGAGCTCCAGTGGACCAGCGGCGCTCAATCGCTCATTAACCCCAGCGAGAGCAGCCTTTCCTCGGCCAGTCCTTCAGCCGTCTGCCGCTGGCTCTGACGTCTCTGTAGTGGGTAAACATAAGATATGATTCGTCTCGTCTTGTGTCGATCTAACGGCTGATCTTTGCTCTCATTAATCTATAATTTGTTTCTTGGCAGATCGTTTTGTCTGAGGGCAAAGTGAAGTTTCATAACTTTATATTTTTAAGCTATTAAACTTTACCGTTGTAGTCTCCTAGCGCTGACTTTGTTTGACTGAATTGCTTTATTTATTGAATAGCTTCTTATACCTTTTACTTATACTTTTATAATTGCTATTGATCACACATAAACTGACATTTAACAAAAAGAGACTGGGTTGTGTTTTATGTCATAATTAATTTATTACAGTGATAATCATAGCCTATATTATGCACACATTAATGTGTGTGTGTGTGTGTTTTTTTTAAAATGTAAACGATAGAGGCTGGGTTTTTTATATTTAGTTTTGTTATAAACATGCATTGAAGATAATATGCATTGCCTGCACTACATTTGTGTGGCTATAATATGTTTCTTTTTTTTAAATGAAAATTAAAAGAGGTAGAGTGGTGTTTTATCATATATTTCGTTTTATTGTAGCCTAAAATATACAAATATAGACTGAGTGATACTGTCAAGAACGCTGCTTGTCCATTAGCAGAGTAGGCGGACTATTAACTAAGTTTGCAAGTGCGTGTCTAAAACTGGAGTGGAACGCAGCATGCGATGTTTCGCCGTCGCTCTGCATGCGTCATCTCCCTCATCGCTCTGATTGGTTTTAGGTCTAATTGCGCCGAGAGGCATTTGAGCGACGCCCGTTGGTGACGCCCCTTTGGAAATGATTTGTCTATGAAGCTTTGCCAGACCTTAACTCTGTTACTACTGAGAATGGTCTGGTTTTAACCAGGCTATAGCTTGTCAGTAGCTCAGTTGCTTTTAAAACAATGTAGCTTTTCCAGTAGCTAACTACTTTTTCCAGCAAGTAGCGGTGCAGCGCGACCAAAAGCTACATTCCGTTTTGTGTTTTGACGAGCCTGCAATGCATTGAATCAGCACAGTGTTTTCTTCTTATTTGATCACATACTTAAATCGCGTGTTACCGCCATCTATTGTTTCGTCGAGCATCTTGCGGCTTTACGGTTCACAGAAAAGAGATCGTCTGATGATTATGTAAAGGACGTACAGGAGTGTTTTGATAACTTAACGAATCGACTAGTAAAGGTTACACTTGATTTATACAAACAAAAGATTAAAACGCTGTCTGCGTCGAAGACTTCAAGCACATACAGGTGAATAATAGCCTTTTTAAATTGATTATCCTGCTGCATGCATTTTTGTCTACTCCTGTGTATCAAAGTTGCTTATAGTTTGTTCTTGCATTGATGGGACATGACATTTGTAGCGATTTTGCACTTTGACAGTCAGTTTGAGATATAGACAACATTCGAGTATTGTATATTTGGATAGTTTAAAAAATAAAACTTTACTCTTATCATAATTGTATTGCATTGTGTAGTTTTAAAAACCCCAAACATTTAACTTAAAACATTCTTCTTTAACGATTATTCAGTTATTTGTAAATATGCAATTTAATTGTAAAAAACAAAACAAAAAAACAATCAAGGTTTCGATGTAGCTAGCTACATTTTGGTAGTAACTTGTAGTGTATCTAACTACTTTTTCAGAAGGGTAGCTTGACTGTAGTTTAACTGCTTGTAGCTTGTCAAACTACTGTTTCAGAGTAGCTTCCCCAACACTGCACTCATGGATCCAGCAGTTCGTCTCATGCGTCTCCGACAAGGATGCAGTATCTCTTAGAGACTCTTTTTTAGGTGGACTGAGTGAACTGCTATATTCAGTGATGCCACTCAATGTCCTTGAAGGGACTCTGCAGAGCTTCATTGACTGCGCCCTACTTCTCAGAGGCTCCACATTTACTATGGGAATTGCGGAGGAGGAATGCTGCACTCCCGAAGTATCCATGCCTGAGCTCTCAGCCAAGATGGCCACCACTCCAGAGCCCTCTGCCAAGATGTCCGCCACACCAGAGCCCTCTGCCAAGATGGCCGCTGCTCCAGAGTCTCTTTTTTTATTATTATTCCCTTTATTTTATCAGGTCCTATTGAGATATTCAAATCTCTTTTACAAGGGAGCCCTGGGGCAACAATACACAAGTTACACAGAATCACAAAAACGGATTCAACAAACAAACAGATTTACAATACAGATTTAAAAACAATTTAAAACCAAACAAAAAGGGCTATTAAAACATGTGCATTTTTCAAATTTGGAACATTTCAGTAATTGTTTAAAGTGTTCAAGTGGAATAAAAACAGAAAGCTTAAAAACTTTTTGGAGTAAATTCCAGCACCAAGGAGCAGCATAACATCTTCCCAAGATGGCCGCCACTCCAGAGTCTCGTCCCAAGATGGCCACCGCTCCAGAGACTTTGTCTCCAGTCCCGAGTCCAGAGGGGACTCTGCTCCAGAGACCTGATGGCTGTCACTGCCAAGATGGCCGCCACACCAGAGCCCTCTGACAAGATGGCTGCCATGCCAGAGCCCTCTGCCAAGATGGCCGCCACACCTGTGCCAGAGTCTTTAGAGTGTGCAGCACTGTTCTGTTATGAATTCCCTGTGTGTTTTTGTGAACTCCTTTTGTTGATTCCTGTTTTGCTCCATGTGTTGTAGTCCTTTGTAGTTTTCTTGATGATTTGAGTCTCAGTTCAGGTGTGTCTCGTTAGTCTTGTCAGCTGTGTCTGGTTTCCCTGATCTGTTTACCTGTGAATTTAAACCCTGTGTTCAGTCTTGTTGTTTGTCAGTTCTTATCGTTGCATGATGTTGGTTGTTCTGTTCCTGAGCCTTGTTCCTGTTCCCTGTGATTTTGTATTTGTGAAGTTTTGAGTTTATTTAATAAAAGACAGCTGCACTTGGATCCTGCTGGATACTATAATGCATATCAGAAAGGAAAAAAACATTTTAAAGAGGTGGTAAACCACGATTTCACTTTTCTAGCTTTAGCTAGTGTGTAATGTTGCTGTTTGAGCATAAATAACATCTGCAAAGTTACAACGTTCAAAGTTTAAAGCAAAGGGAGATATTTGCTTTTAAAGAAATCCATTTCTAAGGACTACAGCAAACGGCCAGTAGGGACTACAGACATTCCTCCAGGGTCTCTGACATCACCAGTCCCAATATTTACATAAACCCCTCCTCCGAGAATATGAAATAAGGGGGGCGAGGCCATTTTTTATTGAGTAGAGTTGTTGTGGTATAGTTAGTAGACTGGAGTGTTGTTGCCAATGCCGACGAAACGCTGTTATTTTCATCCGGATTGCAGGTCCACTTTGTTCAGCCTTCCTAGGGACGGGGGAGTTATGGATCAATTAACTCGGTCCCTCATAATTATTACCCAAATCTGGCTCTCTGTGCTGCACATTTCACGGAGGAAAGCTTCCACAATCTTCACGAGTTCAATGCAGGATTCGCACAACGGCTTGTCCTGAAAGATGGATTTAAAAACAGAAGCTGTTTACGGGCCACAGCCTGTAAGTATGATTTATTTTTCGTCGATGTGTTTTCCTGTAATAGTTCGTATTGTTAATTGTACGTTGTAGCAAGGAAGTACACAGATGACAACGCTCATTTGGCTCTGCAAACCAGTTTGTTAAATGCTCATTCATACTTAACATTATCCGACAAACACCTCACGTTACAAACTTTTTTTTAAATCTCAACAGCGAACTTGGCTTTAGTGTAAATGATTCTTTGATTAGAGCTTTTATGTATTGTTTATCTACAGGCATGCTAAACATGCTTCTGTGTTTGATTTGGCTACTATTAAAGCCAATGTTTAGTGTTCGTTCTTGCGACAGATATTTGGCAAATCGTTCTAAAAATACAAAAGTAACAGTGCCATTCAGGAGCGATCACTATAGATCCGCAGTCTTTACTCTTGAGGACTGAACAGGTTCGGCTCGATCATCTTCACTAAAATTGTCTGGGTCTGATTCAGGCTCAAATTGGTATGGTTTTATTGACGCCATTGTTTCTAAAACTACCCAAAGCACAGTTTACCGGTAAAGGTAAGGGGCGTGACGTTTCCGACAAACGTGCACTAGGCGGTTAGCGAATCACAACACACTGGGCCAGCTAACCAGTCTGAGCCCATTGCGTATTTTTGAGGGACCGGCTTCATACAACCCGGAAACCATCAGACCGTTTTTACAAGGAGGGACAGAGCAGTGTAGAATAAAGGTCAAATATATGAAAAATAATGAAATTTTTTAAAATGAAGCATGAACACATGTTACAGTGCACCCCACAAACACAATCAAGCCTTCAAAAGAATGTGTTTTACCACCCCTTTAAAATCAGGAGAGTGAGTTTCAGGATTTAACATTTACATTACCATATAGCAAATAGAAAAGCAAAGTATGTTTTTACTATCAGATTAGTGAATTATTTTTTTATTTTATTTGAACTTTTTTTTTTCAAATGTGAGTATCAAATATGATCATCAGGCTTTTGAGGAAGGTTTATTAGTCATTTAGGTTTATTTGAAGGTTCGTGAAGGTTTATTATATCTGTCAATCACTATTTATCATTATCTGTCAATTGTATTCCATTGCATTATATGTTTAAAAACTACAAAGCTTTGATCATCAAACTAAGCATTTAAATATCATCTTACTAAGACATGCTATTGGCAGATATTGATATTTACCTGCATTTTGTCTGCTATACTGTTATAAAGATATCATTGATTTACATTACAAGCATCAGATTTCATCTAAAGTTTTGACCATATAAATATCAGCATTTGCACTAAATTGCATATTTTTGCTGTTTGTGCCTCTGAATAAAATGTAGCTGTTTTTCTTCAAACTTTTTATTTTAAGTATGAGCTTAATATTCTCTAGTGCTCATATGATAACAGCCATAAAATATGACCTAAAAAAAGAATCTGTAAACAAAACCATGTGTGCTAAGGTCACGTCACATGACACATGCAGGTGTGGCTGGAGAGCCTCTGCTGGTGGACAGTGAGAAGGACATCTTTGACTATCCAGTGGAAATACAAGGAACCAAAGGAGCGCACAGAGTGAAATACATAATAGTAGTTGATGATGGTGCTTTTCATAATAATAGTCATGCATAATATGTTGTTTTAAAACCAAGAGAGAAGAGAAGTCACCGGCATGTCAATACTGAGAAAATAAATATTACATTATGAGACTAAAATATAGCAGCTGACGTTTGTTCAGTAGAAATACCTGGAAAGAAGTTAACTGGAAATAAATGTTATAAATTGTGATGTTTATCGTTGTTATTTAATGTCTTTATGGCCAGTTGTGTGTGTGAGAACCATGAGATAGAACAGGAAATATGAACTGAAACGCTCATTTAAAAGCCTTTTTGTGAAAATATTGACTTTTTCGGTTTTAGGTCCATTTGTATTTTCTCTGCCCATTGGAATAATGAGTTTGAAAGAATTATACTGTTAAATCATAACTTTCTGTTTGGCTTTGAAAGATTCAACAAACACTGAACCATAAGCCTGATTGTACACAAAATGTTTTTGGTCACGACACGTCTGTACATTTTAAACTTTGAACCGGATTAAAAGTACAGATGTCCTGAGACTGCAGATCTGATCTTTGTCATGGGTGAGATCCTGTTAAAAATGTACTCTTACTTGTTAAATCACAGTTTTTGTTTCAGTTCAAAACCTTCATATGTCTTTACACAGAAAATAAGTGAAAATCATAATGAGGTGCTCATATCACATATTTTGATGAATGTAAAACTGCAATAGACAGTTTCATGTTTGTCTGTGGGCTTTGACGGCTGTAATGATGCTATTACTTCAATGTGTGTCAGTTATTCATGCAATAAGAAGTGTTGGTTTGATGTTCTGTATGTTTAGAAACGGTCATTATTGTTGTAAATGTTGTCAGGTGAGATGTGATGAGGAACAGGAGGAGTCAGTCACACACTTACATTAGTTTAAACACGTCTGAAGAGTGGTATTATAGTATCCCCACTTAAAAGCAGTCGGTATAGTCATTCTTCTTCCTACTGCATTTTGTCTTTTAAACTTGTAAGATGTCAGAATGTTGTGTTTGCTTTTTGTGTATTGTTTATTTGTACTACAAATGTCATGCTGAACCTTGGGCTTATAATAAACTTTGAACTTGACCTTGGACAGTCAAATAAATGAAGTGTTCATCTTGAAATATTAGGCTTATACTACCAATATCAAAGTGATTCTTATGTTTACTTAATAAAAAATCAGGTCAGATTTCACAGCAAAAACACACATGAAGCACGAGCTGAAAGAGGTTTTATTCATTGTGTGGATAAAATAAAGTGTGTTTGAACCGTTGATGACCCTCAAGCACTCCAGAGCATGATTCTTTTGCCGCCAACAGAGAAGTCGATAGAATAGTTGTAGGTGTTGAACCCACGAAATTTTCCCACAACGCAGTTCCAGCTCCAATTATTTTTTTTGACAAAATGCTGTAAGGAAAGACACAGTTTTCACCATCAAACTCCTGACAAACACAGATCACAATTTCACCAGTCTCTCAGTAAAACTCTAGAACTAACCGTCGCGATGTAGGTTGCAATTTCAAAATCATTGGCGCATGAAGTCAGAGCCATACAAGCGACCTCAAGAGCCTCATTCTGCATATCAGCCATGTTGTATGAATTATGGATCTCATGAGGGAGCGGTGACGTGGTTGATTTGCTGCTGTAAATACAGATTTTGTTTTAATGAGCAAGTGTGAAAGTAATTAAACAGAGCAGAATCTGGAGATGAATACATTTATTTAATTGTCCAACTCATTAAACCGGTCTGCCACTGTTTATGAGCAGGAATTGTTGGCTCATGACACTATTATCGGATGCAACCCAACTTTAATACCATAAGCTGAAGTGTGGCGCATTAACTAAAGTTTGGGGTCTGTAAGATTTTATCGTGTTTGTGAACAAAGTCTCTTCTGCTCAGCACGGCTGCATTAATTTCTTCAAAAATACAGGAAAACACTTCTGTAACGCCTGCACAGCAAAAAACCCAGTGTTAAATGAACTTTCCTCAGAGTTTATTTGACTCCACACTTAAGAGTGTTAAAAGTAACTCTGAAGAAGTGTAAAAGTTAATGAGATAATTAAGAGATTAATTAAGTTATGATTGACCATTAGTGATGATTCATACGCTGCATAATTAACAAGCCGAATCACTGAAGGAAAGAGTCACCATTTTAAGTCACCATTATGGCGATCAGTGTTTTCTTTAAAGTCAAGGCTCTTGACCCTTGACTTTATAACATTAGTTTTGGTCTGCCAGTGCATTCTGGGTGCACCAGTCAAAACTCACCCATGGCTCCCAGCATGCATTGCAGCATGATTAAATTATAATATCAATTGTTTTTGTAATTTATTTTATTCTTCCCATTTTCTTTTATTTTTGCTGTTTTATGTGACATTTTAGTAGCTTGTTTTGTGATGTTCAGAGTTGATCTGTGTATCTGATATGCTGTTTTTCACCTTTGTTGAGATTCATACGCTGATTCTTGATGTCTGTGTGTGTCTAAAGCAATAAAGTATAGAATCTCATGCTGTAACATCACAGAGCTGTTGTAATCAATAATGTAAAGTCAACACATCACCCATACAATTAGAGATTGTTCTCAGAAGGATATTAGTTTATCAGGTCACTTAATGACTATTACGTTAATAATGTTAAAGCTGCACTATGTAACTTTTACGTCCACTAGAGGTCACCTATTCAAAACAAAGGCGTAGTTTGATGACGCCAAGTTTTTAACACGGATTCATGGGACATGTGGTCTTCACCTCACAGCCGGTGGAAAAGAATCGGGATAGGACTCAGGCAGAAATCATGTTGATGGATGTGATTATTAACGTTACTGTAGTATGAACGCAACACACGCCTCGCGAGCAGCGGGACTTTTATTATGAAACAGCCGCAGACGCCACTTCCCTCCGCTCATGAGTGTGAGGTAACGCAGCTCTGTTTATCCTATTAGACACATCTGAGTGTGTTAATGATGTTATAACGTTATTCTGTGCGTTCTCTCGGCGGCTGCTATGACACTTGTTCACACTGCAGTAAGAGTAAAGCGTTTCTGCAAAATAAAACCGGAAACCGAGGGTAACGCAGATATGACACAATTCACAGTCGACTCCCTCACACGTCCCAGTTCATTGGTTAAAATAGCAATTTTCTCACAATTTACAAATAGTTGGACACTTTTGGGATATTGCAAGTACTGAACTGACCAAAATATTTAACACTAGCCTAGTGGTTTTTGGATATTTTACTGGAAAAAAAATTACATAGGGCACCTTTAATCAAAACATAATCAACCCCTGAACAGATTTTTTCTGTGCTTTCTTTGCCATAACAAAATGTGTTTTCTAAACACACAGTAAAAGCAGCCACACAAAAACTAATGTTAAAAAGTCAAGGGTTAAGAGCCCAACTAAACAAACACGGATCACCATAATGGTGACTTAAAATGGTGACTCTTTCCTTCATCGATTCTGCTTGTTAATTCTGCAGCGTATGAATCAGGTGTCATCGCTAATGATCAATCGTCACTTATTATCTCATTAATTTGAACACTTCTTCAGAGTTACTTTTAACACTCTTGAGTGTGGAGTCAAATAAACTCTTGAGGAGAGTTAATTTAACACTGGGGTTTTTGCTGTGCTGAAATAATTGTCCAAATATATATATAAAGTTTTACTGAACAAAATATTTAAATAGATATTTTAAAAAAGGCATATATTTTTGTTGTATTTGATGCGTCAGGTTTTCATGGTTCATATCCAATGAATACAATGATGATTGAGAGATGAACAAATAAACCTTCCTCAAATGCCTGATGATCATATGACTAGTGTTTATGAAAATTCCTTTAACTGTAAAAAGGACAACAAAGATCGCTTTCCTCGGCGGACATTCAGATTATAGGGTACAACGGGGCTAAAGGCTCCTTTGATTTGATTTTCCTCTAAACCTCTAGATGACACAAAAACTTGCCTCAGCACTTTCCAAAACTTCCGCTTTTCAAGTTGCAAGTGGAAATGTGTCTGATCTTTGACGTGTTCACTGGCAGCAGCAAAGATGATTCTGCGCTCATTTGAGCTAATATTTGATGTTTCCTTTCGTTCAGTCACTACGACGTACGTTAGTGACTAACGAATGGGGGTTTCGCCTAGAAGCCTATCATCTTCGAGCATATAGAAAACGCCCAATGGCGTGCCAATGCCATGGGGCATGCGAAATTTGCATACGTAACTCCGCCTCACCGCGTGAGTATATAAGGAAGTACGTGGCAATACAGCATTATGTTTCTGCTTTCGGAGCCAAGAGTACCTCTCTTCACTCCTACAGCCTTCTGAGATTCGTCAGCTTCTTCGAGACGAGCAGCTTTCCGGTTGGTGTTGGTGTTACGGCGCGTTCCAGTGATCACATACTTCCTGCCTGCTGATCTGCGCAGTGGTCCGTCTGACAGCTGGCGTGTGTTTCCCTGGGCGCTTCGGCATCAGCCGCGAGGCTTCCTCTCACAAAAGAGCTTGCACGTGACGCGTCCTTTTCAGGATGTCTCGTCCGTGCACTTCTGGGTGCGGTGGATTTCTCTCGTCTTCCGATGGGCACGAGCGCTGCATGACGTGTTTGGGCTTTCAGCACGCTCAGGCAGCGCTCGTGGATGACTCATGTTCCCACTGCGGGAACATGACCATCTCGGTGTTGCGATCAAGACTCCGTGAACTTCGTGCTGATGCCGGAGCGAGAGTCCCCTCTGCCACACCCCAATCTGCGGTCTCCAAGCGAGGCTGCACTTTGGCTGGTGGCCAGGGTGATCTGAGGGTGATGGTGTGGAATGATGCGCCGACGCTCATGCCTCGGCCCACACCCCCCTCTCAAGCACCTGACCCGCTCCGTGTTCAGGCGTCCACATCGGGGCTGGCTCCTGCTGTCCCGACTGTGGCGTTTGGCGCGGCGGAGGACGAAGAAATGTCCATCGCCGCATCACAAGGTGGGCTGGAGTCATCCGAGGATGATGATTCGGCTGTGCTGCCGCCTTCGGGCGTTCCAGCAATGCCCGAGTCGGACCCGGAATTGACAGCCATGCTCTCTCGGGCCGCCGCAGCGCTTGGGTTGGAGTGGAACCCTCCGCCCCGACCTGAGCGTTCGCGGTTGGACGATTGGTTTTTGGGGGAGCGTCCGGACAACCGTCCGGCCGCTCCTCCAATTCCTTTCTTCCCCGAGGTGCATGAAGAGATCACGCGGTCCTGGAAGAACCCATTGTCTTCCCGTGACCATTTGGCGAGCTCTTCCGCCTTCTCCACCCTTGATGGAGCAGTGGCTAAAGGGTACACTGGGGTCCCCCCGGTCGAACGCTCTGTTGCGATGCAACTGTGTCCGCAGAGTGCTTCGACCTGGCGCGGCGATCCTAAGCACCCCTCCAAGGCCTGTAGGTTTTCGTCGTCTCTGGTGGCGAAGACCTATAGAGCTGCGGGGCAGGCTGCTGCTTCGCTGCATGCCATGGCAACTCTTCAGGCCTACCAGGCCAAGTTGCTGTGCGACATGCACGAGGGTGGAGCTGATCCAGGACTCAGCAATGAGTTGCGTGCCGCCACCGACCTACCTCTCCGGGCGACGAAGGTGAGTCAGGTGATGTCCACTAACGTGGTCCAGGAGCGACACCTATGGCTCACCCTGGCCGATATGCGGGACGCTGAGCGAACACGTTTCCTCGACGCCCCCATATCCCAGGGTGGGCTATTCGGCGGGGCGGTCGAGAACTTCGCCCAACAGTTCTCGGCCGCTCAGAAGCAGACTGAGGCCATTAAACATATACTACCCCGGCGGTCCGCTGCTGCCTCCACCCAGTCGCCCGCGCAGTTGCCTCAGCCTGCTCGCCGCCGAGGACGCCCTCCTGCGGTTCCCTCAACCTCTGCGCCACCCAAGCAGCAGCCTCCACCCGGGCCGCGCAGAGGTGGCCGTAGGAAGGCGTCCCCGTCCGTTGCAGCCCCGCCGCCCGCGAAGAAACGCCAGGCTAAGCGGCGCTCCTGATACGGACAGCTCATGGATGGGCAGTTCTTTCCGGGAGACGGCAGCAGGGCCGCTCCTTCCCCCGGTGGAGGGCCGGGGGAGAATCTTTTGTTCAGCTGCTGGCCCCCGGGTCAGCAGCACCCTAATGTGGTTAAAGAAAGAACTGACAATCCCATCCCTGAGCACCCAGAGATCGGTGATGACGGTGCGCGCCACCCTCGGGTCCCGCCACTCGCATCCCTCTCTGTCGCCATCCTCCCCTCAGAGCAGACCCCAGTGGAACGTGCGTCCTTCCCTGGTCTCCTCTGTCGGGACGCAGCAGTTAACCGTGCCCCCACACCGGGACGCCCAACAGCCTCCCTTGTCCGGGCCGGTAACGCTGCCTCGCTGCCCCACCCTGGGTACGTCTGTGCTCCGCATGACCCCGTTGGTGCAGTCTCTGGAAGCATGGCTACAGCTTCCGGGGCTGTCCTGCTGGGTCGCGCGGACCATCAGGCTCGGCTACGCGATTCAGTTCGCGCAGGCTCCTCCCCGTTTCAGGGGTGTCCACTATACCGAGATCGGGGCCAACGCCCCCGTCATGCGTGCGGAGATTGCCACCCTGCTGGCGAAGGGTGCGATCGAGCCTGTCCCTCCAGCCGCAATGAAGTCGGGGTTCTACAGCCCCTACTTCATTGTACCCAAGAAAACCGGTGGGTTACGGCCAATCCTGGACCTTCGCATCTTGAACCGAACCCTTCACAGGCTTCCGTTCAAGATGTTGACTGCGAAACGCCTTTTCGAATGCGTTCGTCCGGACGATTGGTTTGCAGCGATCGACCTGAAGGACGCCTACTTCCATGTCTCCATCCTTCCTCGACACAGACGGTTCCTATGGTTTGCTTTCGAGGGGCGGGCATATCAGTACGCGGTCCTCCCATTCGGGCAGTCTCTGTCCCCTCGCGTCTTTACGAAGATTGCCGAGGCCGCCCTTGCGCCCCTTCGGCAGCACGGGGTCCGCATCCTGAATTACCTCGAGGACTGGTTTATACTGGGCCACTCTCGGGAGCAGGTTTGCGGACACAGAGATCGGGTGCTCCATCACCTAGCCCGTCTGGGCCTTCGGGTCAACTGGGAGAAGAGCAAACTCTGCCCAGTGCAGAGGATCTCTTTTCTCGGTATGGACATCGACTCGGTCGCCATGTGCGCGCAGCTTTCGAGCGAGCGCGCGCAGTCACTGCTGACTTGCCTCCGTCAAATCGAGAGCAAGAGTGCGGTTCCACTGAAACTATTTCAGAGGCTCCTGGGGCATATGGCATCTGCAGCCGCGGTGACGCCGCTCGGATTGCTACATATGAGACCGCTTCAGCACTGGCTTCGCGATCGAGTCCCGAGGTGGGCATGGCAGTCTGGCACGCTCCGGGTACAAGTGACTCGGGCCTGCCTACAGACACTCACTCCGTGGTCGAACCTCAGTTTTCCACGGGCCGGTGTGCCCTTAGAACGAGTTTCCAGGCATGTTGTCGTATCGACGGATGCCTCTGCCACGGGTTGGGGTGCCATGTGCAATGGACAAGCAGCCGCGGGCTCCTGGACAGGACCCCAGCGCCTTCTGCATGTCAATTGCCTCGAGTTACTGGCAGTACGGTTCGCCCTGCACCGCTTCCGGGCGTTGCTGAGGGGTCAACATGTGCTTGTCAGGACAGACAACACGGCCGTAGTAGCGTACATCAACCACCAGGGCGGTCTACACTCCCGCCGTATGTCTCAACTCGCCCGCCACCTCGTTTTATGGAGTCAGAAGCGCCTGAGGTCCCTTCGTAGTGTCCATATTCCGGGAGCCCTGAACCGTGCAGCCGACGAGCTCTCACGGCTTCAGCCACTCCCGGGAGAATGGAGACTCCATCCCCAGACGGTCCAGCTGATTTGGGAACAGTTCGGGGACGCGCAGGTAGATCTGTTTGCCTCCCACGACTCTTCCCACTGCAGCCTGTTCTATTCCCTGACCGAGGGCATGCTCGGCACGGATGCACTGGCGCACAGCTGGCCGCGGGGCCTACGCAAATATGCGTTCCCCCTAGTGAGCCTACTCGCACAGCTCCTGTGCAGGATCAGGGAGGACAAGGAGCAGGTCCTTTTGGTCGCCCCGTACTGGCACGGCCGGACCTGGTTTCCCGAACTCTTACTCCTTGCGACAGCCCCTCCCTGGCCGATTCCTCTGAGACCGGACCTCCTCACTCAGAGACGGGGCACCCTATGGCACCCGCGTCCCGATCTTTGGAACCTCCACGTGTGGCTCCTGGATGGGACGCGGCAGGTTTGAGTGGCCTACCACCCCCTGTGGTCGCCACCATCACTTCCGCTAGGGCAGAGTCCACTCGGCATGCCTATGCGTTGAAGTGGAACCTCTTCGTCACCTGGTGCTCTTCTCGCCAAGAAGACCCCTGGAAATGCCCGATCGGGTCCGTGCTTTCGTTCCTCCAAGAGGGGGTGGAGCGTAGGCTGTCTCCCTCCACCCTTAAAGTTTATGTGGCCGCTATATCTGCCTACCACGATCTCTTGGGGGACAAGAAGGTAAGTCAGCACGACCTGATCATCAGGTTCCTGAGGGGGGCGAGGAGACTGAATCCTCCTCGCTCTCCTCTCGTACCCTCTTGGTACCTCGCAGTAGTTCTAAGTGCTCTGCAGAGACCTCCCTTTGAGCCTTTGTGGTCGGTCGATATTAAGTTTCTGTCAATGAAGACGGCTCTGCTGACCGCATTGGCCTCGATCAAGAGGGTCGGGGACCTGCAGGCTTTTTCGGTTGACGAAGCGTGCCTGGAATTCGGGCCGGCTAACTCTCACGTGATCCTGAGACCCCGGCCTGGATATGTGCCCAAGGTTCCCACCACTCCGTTCAAAGACCAGGTGGTGAACCTGCAAGCGCTGCCTTTGGAGGAGGCAGACCCAGCCTTGGCATTGCTCTGTCCAGTACGCGCCTATGTAGACAGCACGCAGTGTTTCAGGACCTCAGACCAGCTCTTTGTCTGTTATGGTGGAGAGCGGAAGGGAAGAGCTCTCTCAAAGCAAAGGCTGTCTCACTGGATAGTGGACACCATTGTTTTGGCTTACCAGCAGCAAGGTCGACCACCTCCCCTTGGGGTCAGGGCACACTCCACTCGGAGTGTGGCCTCCTCTTGGGCTCTAGCGCATGGCTCCTCGCTAACAGACATCTGCAGAGCTGCAGGCTGGGCGACACCTAACACATTCGCCAGATTCTACAATCTCAGAGTGGAGCCAGTGTCCAGCTATGTACTCGCCCCCCCCACAGTTTTTCCATATGCAGCCCTTAGCGGGTCATATGTGTACTCTTAAGTCCTCCCTACGGGCAGGCGTCTTAGCATTCCTTCACTGGGATATGCTTCCCAGTGTACCTTGGTATTCCTGTGTTAAGCGTGAGTCCTTCGTCCGTATTAGTCTTACGACAGGGAACTCACACTTACGCAGGGCACTGGAAGACGGCTGAAGTGGCGGGATTTTATTGAACCCCCATTCGTTAGTCACTAACGTACGTCGTAGTGACTGAACGAAAGGGAACGTCTCGGTTACGGATGTAACCCTCGTTCCCTGAGGAGGGAACGGAGACGTACGTTCCGTTGCCACTTCAGCTGTGCTGCCTGGAACGCAGGAGTTCAGTCTTGGCTCCTCAAGCAGGTAACATAATGCTGTATTGCCACGTACTTCCTTATATACTCACGCGGTGAGGCGGAGTTACGTATGCTAATTTCGCATGCCCCATGGCATTGGCACGCCATTGGGCGTTTTCTATATGCTCGAAGATGATAGGCTTCTAGGCGCAAACCCCCATTCTTTAGTCACTAACGTATGTCTCCGTTCCCTCCTCAGGGAACGAGGGTTACATCCGTAACCGAGACGTTTTTAAAAATGTTGTCGATTTAAGTAGCAAATAGGAATCGCTAAAATGATTGAATATATTTTGAAACAAAGGTCTTGTTAATGTTTGTCAGTTTTGTTCAAGGTAATTAAAGCCACAGTTTTTCAATAACGGAAGAATATTTAAAAGTATGGTTTTTGGGGTAAAAGGCACCATATTTATCATGGTCATAAACAGCCGCTGACTTTTCCATTTGTTGACATGGTTAGATTCAGATTGGAAGTATTATATATTATATATAAGTTGGGTGTCCACCTTAGAGATAATCACCATATGTATAATGAAACCGTCATATTTACAAAAGTGATATTAATCATATCATATAATAAAATATAATGTATTGTACTGTACTGTACTGTACTGTAAATCTATATTCAATTATTATGGGATCACCTTCAATGCTTTCAGAATCTTTACTTTTTTAAATGTTTCGATATTTTTCATATATATATTTCTATATGAACCTATTATAATGACAGCATATTTATTGATCAAAAATGAATTATTTTATTCATCAAAATAAACAGACAATAGTTCAAACTTTGCTAAAGGGATTGTTTTGAACAAGTATTAACTTCGACACCCCATACATTTATAAGACTTTTAAATTAAATAAACCACTTTTATGATTTATTTTCACACAAAATCTGTTGCTCCTTAAATGTTCAATACAAACATATATATGTTTCTGTATATCATACACTATACACACTTGTGAAAAGCACATTTTTCTTAAGGTGTGCCTTTAGCCCCGTTGTACCCTATATATTAAAAAGGACAATTCTTACCATCTGTTACCCATGGTGATATGACTCTCGCTGAAGTGTCTGTTTCAAGTGTGTGAGACGCTTCAGACGCGTTTGACCAAAACTAATGTAAGTGTGTGATGTAACTCCTCCTGTTCCTCCATCACAACCCCACCACATCTCACCTGACAACATTCACAACATTACAAAACTGAACTTCGTGACTGTTTCTACACACACAGAACATCAAACCAAAGTATGTGAGACACTTCTTAAGAACATTTAAAAAATATATATATATATATTTTACTATAGCTTAAATAAATGATATAAATTGGAGTAATGCAGTCACCTCTGCAGAAACATCATTACAGACTTCAGTCTACAGACAAATGTCAAACTATTTATTGCAGGTTTATATTCATTAAATTACTGTATGTGAAATGAGCACCTCATTATGACTTTCACTTATTTTCTGTGTAAAGACACACAAGAAGGTGTTGAACTAACACTAAATCTAAACTTTTTGTGTGAAATGGATTTTAAACACTCAAATTAAAACATGACAGGATCTCTCACACACACGACACGACAAAGTTCAAACTTTACAGACTTGAGTCATGAAAAAGTATGTTTTGTGATTTATTATGATTCAGTGTTTGTTGAATCTTTCAACACCAAACAGAAAGTAATGATTTAACAGTATAATTATTTCAAACTCATTATTCTAATGGACAGAGAAAATACAAATTGACCTAAAACAAAAATAAATAAAAGTCAGAATTTTCACAAAAATGTTTCAGATCATATTTCCTGTTCTATTTTATGGTTTCATATTATCCCAATACAATTCTTAAATATAACACAATAGGCCTTAAAGATATTAAATAACAATTATCAACATTTGTAGAACAATAGGACTAGATTATTGTAAATCTCAGATTAAAACAGAGACATGACGGAATAAAGCATCCCCATGATCAGATATTTTACATAACATGTTTACAAAAAAAGAAAAGGAATAGCTGAATTTATTAAAATGCACTTTTATGATGGATAGATGCACTTTTATGATGGATGGATGCACTTTTATGATGGATAGATGCACTTTTATGATGGATAGATGCACTTTTATGATGGATGGATGCACTTTTATGAAGGATAGATGAACTTTTATGATGGATGGATGGATGGATGGATGCACTTTTATGATGGATAGATGCACTTTTATGACGGATAGATGCACTTTTATGAAGCATGGATGCACTTTTATGAAGGATAAATTAACTTTTATGATGGATGGATGCACTTTTATGATGATAGATGCACTTTTATGATGGATGGATGCACTTTTATGACGGATGGATGCACTTTTATGATGATAGATGCACTTTTATGAAGCATGGATGCACTTTTATGAAGGATAGATTAACTTTTATGATGGATGGATGCACTTTTATGACGGATGGATGCACTTTTATGATGATAAATGCACTTTTATGATAGATGGATGCACTTTTATGATGGATGTATGCACTTTTATGATGATAGATGCACTTTTATGATGGATAGATGCACTTTTATGATGATAGATGCACTTTTATGATGGATGGATGCACTTTTATGATGATAAATGCACTTTTATGATAGATGGATGCACTTTTATGATGGATGTATGCACTTTTATGATGATAGATGCACTTTTATGATGGATATATGCACTTTTATGATGATACATGCGACTTTTATGCTGGATGGATGCACTTTTATGAAGTATAGATGCACTTTTTTGATGGATGGATGCACTTTTATGATGGATAGATGCACTTTTAGGATGGATAGATGCACTTTTATGAAGGATAGATGCACTATAGTGAGATTAAAAGATTACATTTACATTTAAATTCAGATTAAATTCAGTTTACACCTTTTTGATGATGCATACTATATACAGGCGAGCAGATGAGCCAAGAATATGAACGCAACGCGTTTAATGCGCATTAATATTCTGTGTTCATTTGTTTGCCTGTAAAGTCTGCATAATCAATAAAGTGTATATTGAATTTGGTCTTTTAATATCGGTCTTACTACATTAAAACTTACTACAAACCTGTTAAAAATGACTGGCAGGCTTTGCCCTCAAGGTGGGCGTTCCTATAATGATGTGATTGAATTGAAACTATGAATTGAAGTTAGAAATGTTTTGAGACAATCCCTAAATATGCGAATATTGAACGTCTAATGTCAAACCAACTTTATGGCAGTACATTTTTTTGTGGCGAATTGTGCTTAAATGGTCAAATAGACACATAATTATGTCAAAATGCCCGTCTTGGCGAGTATTCAGGTAATCACAGTCAGTTTTGGAACGTAAACAGTTGAGAAAGAAAACGCATGTGTAACAGTATATTGGATCCGGGCATGAGCTCTTAAAGTGACAGTAGCCTATTAAACCTGCTGCTATCTGTCATTAATGTTAATCAGAGAACAAAAGACACAGCCCGATTCGGACTTCAGACATACTCAGTGGTCCTGAGAAATCTCATGTCTGTGATTGCTGATATTGTATGGTATACTAATGCTTCTCGTCATGTGTTTTTTGACCTACCTGAGCTAGTGTTTGTGCACCAATTGTCCGCATGCTTTCATTTCATGGATGGTATACAATGGGGGAAAAAATGTAAACTACAAGACTGCCATTTTAATATTTGTGTCAGGTAAGAGTAAAGGCCGGTTCACACCAAAGATGATAACTATAAAGATAACTAAAGATTTAGTTCTAAAAATTGTTCTCCATTTTAAAGAATAGCAGAGCCCACACCACAGCTATAACGATGACAGAGAACGATATCGCTGGAATCACAACGATTTTATTTGTCAGCCAATCAGAAATGTCAATCGTTTGTAACTTGAATTACATTCAGAAAACTAGTCCCGTCCGAATAGGGCTTTAGATGACCAAAAACATGACATTTTTCAAACTCACTGACAAGTTAACTATTCCTGAACTGTTGCTCACTAGAAGAGAAAACTGATGCTGATACACGACACTGTAAAAATATTACCAACTAAAAAAAAGCCCTCACATATGTGTCATTTCACAATAACATACTTCAACTGAAACCAAAATGAGGACAAGACAAGATTTTTACCTCGTCAAAATCAAGGTGAGGAATGTGCATCATAACAACGAGAATAACACACGTCAGGTATGAGCCAGATCAGTGACTCAGATGAAACATATGATGAGAATCAGTTCACTGTAATCTCATTAAAAAAGCCTGCATATCATCATATAAGAACAATTATTCAGAAGATAAAAAATCAGCGTACTACGGAGCCCGGCATGTCACCTATAGGAGAAAAAAACAACAATCCGTGCCGACGGTTTTGCAATGCGTTCCCTCAATCCGTGATCACGAATTCTTAAACTGTTCAATGGGTTTAACAAATCGTGCCCATGGATTAATAAACCGTACCCACGAATTTCCAATCCGTGCGCTCAGATTTGGCAAACCTCGGTTTTTAAATCTGTTCCCACAAATTCATAATCTGTTTGTTAAAACTTTACTCACGGATTCATTTTAGAAGAAGAACAGCAAACTCCCATGAATCGTATTGTTTTATTGTGTATTATTCATCAAATTATATTAACTGCAGTGATTCCCTATAAACGGGTGGCGGAATACAACGATTTAATAAGAATTATGTGCGTCAAAATCTTGTTTAACTGTAATAATCTTAGCACTTTATTATTATTGCCTAATAAACCTGGCATTGTGTATTATGACTGACTTTTAATTTCTTTGTTCCCTTTTCTTCTTCGAAATGCATGTAGCCTAAATGTAACAATAGGCAAATAATAATTATTATAATAATAACAACAACAATTATTATTATTTATTGTATTTATTTTTTAAATGTATTTTTATTTATCAATTATTTTTAATTTATGACTAAATGAGTGCACTTAAAACAGTATGTTTATAATAAAATAATTAATGAATGCGTTATTAATTTTTTTTTTTAGAAATGTTTGTGTAGCTTACTATTCATTTTTAACATGAAGATTTGAACTGTAAAAAAATGTATCGCACCGGTCTTTAATCAGCTGCCGGTGAACATGTCAAACTAATGATCAAAGACTTCAGATTTTAGCCTAGGATCAGAGGAATCTTTTAGGATTTGCAAAATTTGTCTCAGAAGGCCAAATCGAGGCCAAAATCGCACAGTGTGCACCGGCTTTAGACAGTATTCTAGGTTACTAAGTGTGGAGTTTTTATCAAATAATTACAAATTCAGTTTTTTTCTGAATTAAGTTGTAGGAAATTACTAGTCATCCAATTTATTATATCAGTTATGCATTTTGTTAATCTTGTGAATTGGTAAGTTTCGTCAGGGCGTGAAGAAATATAGAGCTGAGTATTGTCAGCATTACAATGAAAACTAACGGCATGCGTCCTCTAGATATCTCCCAGGGGTAGCATGTACAGGGTGAAGAGCAACGGTCCTAGCACTGAGCCCTGTGGTACTCCATACTGAACTTGTCATCGGTGTGACATCTCTACAAACTGATAACAGTCAGATAAGTATGATTTAAACCATGCCAATGCAATTCCACTAATGCCCAGTGTTGGGCACATTACTTTAAAAAAGTAATTAACTATAGTTACTAGTTACTTCTTACAAATAGTAACTAAGTTACATTATTACATTAATTACCAGGGAAAGTAACTACTGTGTTACTTTTTTTTTTCTTCAAATATTCAAATAAGTCAAATAACTTGGATGCCCCCAATATTAAATAAATGAATGAATTGGACACTAAATAGAATAAATTATTATTATAAAACATTGTACATTGATGTTCACTTGTGGGACAATGTGAGAGACACCTATCAAATTCAATACATTATTGTAAATATTATCAGTAGACCTACTATAGTGTAAATATTATCAGTACTATACTACTCCTTTGGTAGTGGAGCTCACGTTATCACCTGGGTTTTTAGCTACTAATTTTGTGGCAGCATGTGATGATGTGAGGCGCTTCGTTAGATTAGAATTACTTGCCACCGATGGAGAGAATCTTTCTTCCTGGGCATAAGTTACACGTTACATAAACATTCTTACCTTTCACCTCAACGAGGGAAAAGTAGCGCTTATACAGTGAGGAAAATAAGTATTTGAACACCCTGCTATTTTGCAAGTTCTCCCACCTGGAAATCATGGGGGGGTCTGAAATTGTCATCGTAGGTGCATGTCCACTGTGAGAGACATAATCTAAAACAAATCCAGAAATCACAATGTATGATTTTTTAACTATTTATTTGTATGATACAGCTGCAAATAAGTATTTGAACACCTGAGAAAATCAATGTTAATATTTGGTACAGTAGCCTTTGTTTGCAATTACAGAGGTCAAACGTTTCCTGTAGTTTTTCAGCAGGTTTGCACTGCAGGAGGGATTTTGGCCCACTCCTCCACACAGATCTTCTCTAGATCAGTCAGGTTTCTGGCCTGTCACTGAGAAACACGGAGATTGAGCTCCTCCAAAGATTCTCTATTGGGTTTAGGTCTGGAGACTGGCTAGGCCACGCCAGAACCTTGATATGCTTCTTACAGAGCCACTCCTTGGTTATCCTGGCTGTGTGCTTCGGGTCATTGTCATGTTGGAAGACCCAGCCTCGACCCATCTTCAATGCTCTAACTGAGGGAAGGAGGTTGTTCCCCAAAATCTCGCAATACATGGCCCCGGTCATCCTCTCATGCTTCACAGTAGGGATGGTGCTCTTGGGATGGTACTCATCATTCTTCCTCCTCCAAACACGTTTAGTGGAATTATGACCAAAAAGTTCTATTTTGGTCTCATCTGACCACATGACTTTCTCCCATGATTCCTCTGGATCATCCAAATGGTCATTGGCAAACTTAAGACGGGCCTTGACATGTGCTGGTTTAAGCAGGGGAACCTTCCATGCCATGCATGATTTCAAACCATGACGTCTTAGTGTATTACCAACAGTAACCTTGGAAACGGTGGTTCCAGCTCTTTTCAGGTCATTGACCAGCTCCTCCCGTGTAGTTCTGGGCTGATTTCTCACCTTTCTAAGGATAATTGAGACCCCACGAGGTGAGATCTTGCATGGAGCCCCAGTCCGAGGGAGATTGACAGTCATGTTTAGCTTCTTCCATTTTCTAATGATTGCTCCAACAGTGGACCTTTTTTCACCAAGCTGCTTGGCAATTTCCCCGTAGCCCTTTCCAGCCTTGTGGAGGTGTACAATTTTGTCTCTAGTGTCTTTGGACAGCTCTTTGGTCTTGGCCATCTTAGTAGTTGGATTCTTACTGATTGTATGGGGTGGACAGGTGTCTTTATGCAGCTAAAGACCTCAAACAGGTGCATCTAATTTAGGATAATAAATGGAGTGGAGGTGGACATTTTAAAGGCAGACTAACAGGTCTTTGAGGGTCAGAATTCTAGCTGAAAGACAGGTTTTCAAATACTTATTTGCAGCTGTATCATACAAATAAATAGTTAAAAAATAATATATTGTGATTTCTGGATTTTTTTTTAGATTATGTCTCTCACAGTGGACATGCACCTACGATGACAATTTCAGACCCCTCCATGATTTCCAAGTGAGAGAACTTGCAAAAAAGCAGGGTTTTCAAATACTTATTTTCCTCACTGTACTTCCAGTTTGCTAAAGCTACCTTTGAAGTCGTTGGACTTTCCATCACTCTGACTCCTCCTTGTCGTTGGTGTGTGTGACTGTGCATATGAGTGTGTGTGTGTGTGTGTGTGTGTGTGTGTGTGTGTGTGTGTGTGTGTGTGTGTGTGTGTGTGTGTGTGTGTGTGTGTGTGTGAACTCAACATATCAACCTCAACCTTGTCTCCCACCCACCAATCATCATCAGTTATGTGTAGCACCCACCCACCCGCCAACATGCATGGCATGCACGCACGCACAAACACACACACACCAGCCAACAGTGATTCGTTTGATTACTCGTTACTGAAAAAAATTATTCCGTTAGTTACGGCGTTATTCCCATCACTGCTAATGCCAACATAATTTTTGAGTCTATTCAAAAGAATGTTGTGGTCAATAGTATCGAATGCAGTGCTGAGATCGAGTAACACTAATATAGAGATAAAACCACAATCGGATGATAAGAGTAAATCATTTGTATCTCTGATGAGAGCAGTCTCAGTGCTATGATACGGTCTAAATTCTGACTGGAAATCCTCACAGATACCATTTCTTTCTGAGAAGGAACATAGTTGTGAGGACACTGCCTTTTCTAGTATATTTGACAGAAAGGGTAGATTTGAGATCGACCTGTAATTGACTAATCCTGTAGGATCATTTTAATAAGGGGTTTAATAATAGCCCGATTAAAAGTTTTTAGTACATATCCTAATGACAAAGATGAATTAACGATATTAAGAAGAGGATCTATGACCTCTGGTAGCATCTCTTTTAATAACCTAGTTGGTATAGTGTTGAGCAAACATGTTGTTGATTTTGATGATTTAATGAGTTTAGCCAATTCTTCTTCTCCTACAGCAGTAAATGAGTGTAATGTTTCCACTACAATGCTCTGTCTGATGTGATACTGTAGTAGACGGCTGCATGGTTATAATTTTTTCCCTAATATTTTCAATCTTGCATGTAAAGAAGTTCATAAAGTCAATACAGCTGTGCTGTTTACAAACGTCAGAAGTTGAAGATTTATTTCTTGTTAATTTAGCCACTGCATCGAATAAATACCTAGGGTTGTGTTTGTTTTCTTCTAAGAGAGTCGAGAAATAAGCAGATCTAGCAGATCAGTATGTGGTCATGCTCTCTTTCCACGAAATGCGAAAAACCTCCAGTTTTGTTTTCTCTCAGCTGTGCTCCATTTTTCTGGCTGCTGTTTAAAGGGCCCGAGTGTGCTCATTGTTATAAATGTTTTACTGTAATTAAACTATTCACTTCTTTCAAAAAATGTATTGACTGCACATATTTTAAAACACACACACACACACACATACACACACACACACAAATAAAAATTCTTACATGGTGCCCTTCCTTTTTTATGTGGCGGTTATATGATTCACTCACTTCAGTAATAATGATTAACACAATAATCAATGACTGACTCCACCTGTTCTTTCATCACAGCCCCACCACATCTCACCTGACAACATTTACAACAATACAAAAAATAATGACAGAGTTCTTAAGAAGTGGTGAAAACTGATGAAAGCAGGATCTCACACACACACACACACACACACACACACACAACACACAGATCAGTTCTGAACATCTGACAGACTCTGCATTTACAACCGGATTCACACTTTACACACACAAGTCGTGACAAAATACATTTTGTGTTTTGCTTATGATTCAGTCTTTGTTGAATTTTTCAATGCCAGATAAAAAGTAATGATTTAGCCGAATAATCCTTCCAGTGGACTTTCATTTTGGGGTGAATATATACATTTAGAAAATAAAAATTTTCACAAAAATGTTATGGCTTTTAAATTAGTGTTTCAGTTCATATTTCCTGTTCTATTTTATGGTTCTCTCACCAATACAACTCTAGATTATAACACAATAGGCCATAAAGATATTAAATAACAATCATAAGCATCACCATTCATAACTTTTTTTTTTACAAAAAAAAAAACTTTTCTAATAAACAAATGTTTGCTGCTACTTTTAAGAGAATGACAATCTCATAACATAGAATCTATTTTCTGTTTTAGACAGACAGAAACTCAAAGAAACTGTTGTTCAGCTCAAGTCAGTTCAGTGTTGATTCAGTTCTGCTGTAAAGATCATCAGTTATTAAATTAGTTAATTTCATCTATAAAGCAGACAGTGTTCAGTCCAACGAGTGTTGTCAAAAATATTGATCATGTAGCCCAAACTGAGCAAAAATATGCAGATGCTGATGTTTATGGCCAAAACTTAAAGGTCCCGTTCTTCGTGTTTTTTTGAAGCTTTGATTGTGTTTACGGTGTGCAATATAACATGTGTTCATGTTTCGCGTGTAAAAAAACACAGTATTTTTAACACAATTTACTTATCTGTATACCGCTGTTTTCACTGTCCGAAAAACGGCTGATGAGTTCAGAAATACGTAACGAGTTCTGATTGTGCCAGCGGTTCCCGTGTTGTGATTCGACCGCAGCTTAGCGAACGTTGCACGGTTCCTGTGTTGTGATTCGACAGCAGCTTAGCGCGCTTAACTTGCACGGAAAGGTCACGCCTCTTAACGGGGAGATGTATACGCACAATGATCTCTACAGCGTCCCTGGGAAAGCCAAACAAAGGTGATTTGACTCCAGGATGAAAATAACAGCGTCTCGACGACATGGCGACAAACACCGTCAAACGCAACGCTTCCTTTTCTCCACGCGACCGTCCTCTTCTCCAAGTGGGACAGCAACAAGACCACGCCCCCTTTTTTCGCGTATTCTTGTGGAGGTTAGTCTGTTCTACTGACGTCATTAAAGCAGGAAGTACCAGGATGTAGTCCAAGCCGGCCGTTCGCTGTAGGCTTTGAAAGGGAACTTCTGTTAAATAAAATATCTCGCTTGGCATTGAGCTTTATAATTTTACAGGTATTATTTATGCTCTAACAGCAACATTAGACACTAACTAAAGTTTGAACAATGGGATCACGAAGAATGGGACCTTTAAGATGAAATCTGATGCTTGTAATGTGAATCAATGAGATCTTTATATCAGTATATCAGATGCTTACAAAAAATGCATATAAATATCAATATCTGCCAATAATAAGTCATAGTAAGATGATATTTAAATGCTTAGTTTGATGATCAAAGCTTTGTAGTTTTTAAACATGTAATGCAATTGTCATGATTCACCAGCGAGTGCCCCTGACCAGAGGGCACTCCACCCACGGTCTGTCACTGCATCAAAAACTGCATTACCCATAATTCTCTGCCCAGACTCATAATCACTCAGTCCGGGCAAAGAATTATGGGTAATGTAGTCTTTGATGGAGTGACCGCCCCGGGTGGAGTGACCTCTGGTGGAAATCAGGGGCTCTCACTGGTGAATCATGACAGCAATACAATGATGATTTAGAGATGAACTAATAAACCTTCCTCAAAAGCCTGATCATCGTATTTGAGACTCACATTTTAACATGATATTTCTTAAAAGAAAATGATTTACGGATTCACTAACATTTCACTGATCTTATATTGAATCTGAACTTTGCTGTTGGTTTGGTAATGTCAATGTTATGGTGATCAAACAGCTCTGAATGTTGTTTTACAGAAAGCTTGAGCTATTCTAGCACATTCATCTCATCCTCCATTGTTTTTAAAGCGTTCTTCTGTGCTTTGGCTTTTAGACTGTAAGATTTCAGAATGTTGTGTTCGCTGTTTGTGTTTTCTGCTACAAGTTTACACAATTGTATGCTGCACCAAAAATCACCCTTTTGGGCTTATAATAAACTTTAAACTTGGACCTTAATCAAATAATCTAAGTGTTTATCTTGAAATATTACTAACAAAGTTATTCGTACATTTACACAGCAGAAAGACACGTGAAGCACGAGCTGAAGGAGGAGGTTTTATTAGTTGTGTGAATAAAATAAAGTGTGTTTGAACTGTTGTTGACCCTCAGTCAGTTCTGAAGAGAGTAATTTTTCTGTCACCAACAGAGAAGCGGATAAAATTGTCCGGGGTATATTGCACGCTGCAACCAAAGTCCCCCACAATGCATTGCCAGGTGAACCAATATTTTCTCTCAAATTCCTGTAAGGAAAGACACAGTATTAATGTTCCACAAACTCACTCAATCTCCACCATCAAACTCCTGACAAACACATTTACACAATTTCAGTAAGACACTCCAGTCTCTCAGTAAAACTCTAGAGAACGAACCTTCTTGATGTAGTATGCAATGTCATTTCCCTTTGTGTACATATTCACAGCCCGAACAGCGACCTAAAGAGTCTCTCGCTGCATCTCTTCACTCATGTCTGTACTATGGATCTCAATTGACTCGATGGTTGATCTGCAGCCGTAAGCACAGATTCAGTTTTAATGATCAAGTGTGAAAGTAAATAAACAGGGATCTGAACATGAACACATTTTTTGTGATGGTCCCACAGCTCTTCAGCTTTAGACCGCCGCTGCCGCTTATGAGCTCATGACACTATTATCAGATGAAACCAAACTTTAATATCACAAGATGGAAGGGTGGATTCCAAATCATCAGTCCTCATCCTGCTCGATCTATCTGCGGCCTTTGACACGGTCAATCATCAAATTCTTCTGTCCACCCTCTCATCACTGGGCATCACAGGGACTCCACTCCTTTGGTTTGAGTCCTATCTCACAGGTAGGTCTTTCAAGGTTGCCTGGAGAGGAGAGGAATCCCAAGTCATCCACTGACCACTGGGGTTCCCCAGGGCTCAGTGCTTGGTCCTCTCCTCTTCTCCATCTACACTACTTCATTGGGACCCATCATTCAGGCACATGGCTTCTCATACCACTGCTATGCTGATGACACTCAGCTCTACCTTTCATTTCACCCAGACGACCCCACAGTAGCTGCACGAATCTCCAGCTGTCTGGCGGACATCTCTGCATAAATGAGAAAACATCACCTGCAGCTCAACCTGGCAAAGACTGAGTTTCTCATCTTCCCCGCCAGTCCCACCATACAACATGACTTCACCATCCAGTTAGGTACATCCTTGATTTCCCCATCAAAGTCAGAAATCTTGGAGTAACATTTGATGATCAGTTGTCCTTCAGAGAACACATTTCTAAGACAGCTCGCTCATGCCGGTTTGCGCTCCACAACATCAGGAAGATTAGACCGTTCCTAACAGAGCACGCAACACAGCTTCTTGTCCAGGCCATGGTTATTTCTAGACTTGACTACTGCAATGCGCTTCTGGCTGGACTCCCCTCTTGTGCGATCCAAACACTTCGAATGATCCAGAATGCACGTCTTGTCTTCAACGAGCCCAAAAGGACCCACGTCACACCTCTCTTCATCTCCCTGCACTGGCTACCACTCGCTGCTCGCATCAAGTTTAAGGCGCTAACGCTTGCATACAGAGCCACCACGCGCTCAGCTCCTGCTTACTTTGACTCCATTCTACAAATCCACACCCCCACCAGAAGCCTTCGCTCAGCAAAGGAACGACGGCTTGTGGTCCCATCACAGAGAGGGAAAAAATCCCTTTCCAGAACATTTTCATTCAACGTTCCCAGCTGGTGGAACGATCTTCCCAACGGCATCCGAAACGCAGAATCATTGACATCATTCAAAAGTCAACGTAAAACTCAGCTCTTCCGTGAGCACTTAAAGGATTAGTTCACTTTTAAATAAACTTTTGCTGATAATTTACTCACCCCCATGTCATCCAAGATGTCCATGTCTTTATTTCTGCAGTCAAAAAGAAATGAAGGTTTTTGATGAAAACATTCCAGGATATTTCTCCATATAATGGACTTCAATGGCCTCCAAACGGTTCAAGGTCCAAATGACAGTTGCAGTACAGCTTCAAAGGGCTTTAAACGATACCAAATGATACCAGACGATAAATAAGGGTCTTATCAAGCAAAACGATCAGTTTCTGATCGATCAATAATCTTAATTATTTTACCTGAACGTGATCATCTCTGAGCTCCGCCATAACTTCTGCTAAGTGAGGTCAAAATATGAGCGTGGTCATAGATGTATACGTAGATGCCTCATTAGCGGCAGTACGGATCAGTAGAATGAGGCATCTACAGTCGATATATCTATGACCACGCTCGTATTTTGACCTCACTTAGCGGAAGTTATGGCGGAGCTCAGAGATGATCACGTTCGTCTGATTAGAGGTAAAATAACATCATAAATACTGCTGGGTTTCTCACAGAAACTGATGGTTTGGCTAGATAAGACCCTTATTCATCGTCTGGTGTCGTTTAAAGCCCTTTGAAGCTGCACTGAAACTGTCATTTGGACCTTGAACCGTTTGGAGCCCATTGAAGTCCATTATATGGAGAAATATCCTGGAATGTTTTCATCAAAAACCTTAATTTCTTTTCGACTGAAGAAAGAAAGACATGGACATCTTGGATGGCATGGGGGTGAGTAAATTATCAGCAAAAGTTTATTTAAAAGTGAACTAATACTTTAACCTCATAAAACAAAAACAAAAAACTTTCCTTTCCTCTTTCTTTTCCTTCTTCCCTCCCTACTCTAGCCTGCGCTACACTGAGCAATGTACACGGTCTCAGGATTTCAGGCTCTTATTGCGCTTCTCGACTCTTCATGACCTATCGCTTCATGTACCCCCAAGTTGTAAGTCGCTTTGGATAAAAGCGTCAGCTAAATGCATAAATGTAAAAAAAATTCATGTCTCTTCTGCTTAATAAATCAGATAGACACTGCTTAACCCTGTAAAGCCTGATCTTTAAAAAAATAATACTTTTTTTGGCTCATATAAAGTAATATAATGATGATTGACAGATGAACAAATAAACCTTCCTCAAAGCCTGGTGATCATATCTGAACATGACTTTTCTAATAAATAATGTCTGGATAATCAAGTAAACTGAAACTGCTTCAGTCCAGTAAGTGTTCGTCTTGAAATATTACTAAGAATATCAAAGTTATTCTTACTTTTACAGGTGAGATTTGACCGCAGAAACACACGTGAAGCACGAGCTGAAGGTTTGTACGGTTGCACTAAAAGACTTTTCCTTGATAAAAGAGTGTGAAGTATCAATCAGAGACAGAAGGACTGGAGGAGAGTGTGTGTGACATGAGGATATTGATATATAGACCTTAGAAAATCAACACATTACTGTATAATAAATGTGATACTGTAGGGTTCATAGGTTTAATGTTTGTAACTGTGATACAATTTTTCAGGATTCTCTGATGAACAGAAAGTGCAAAAGAACAGCATTTATTAGAAATATAATCTTTTGTATTATTATAAATGTCTTTGCAGTCACTTTTGATACATTGAATGCACTCTCGCTGAATTAAAACATTTACTGACCACATATATATATATATTAAAAAGGAAAACCCTTACATGGCGACACATACCTTATTTATGTGTCGATGATATGAAGCTCCATTCTGTGTTTCCTGGAAAAGGTGTGTCGCTCTGTGTCGGTTCTGTGGAATTCGCGCCCCAATGTTAATGAGAATGTGACGTATTCAGGAATGAGCGTGGCTTCTGACGTCACACTTGGATGTGGGCCGGGCTGGACGTCCACCGCAGGCTGCAGCGAGTCCCTGCTCGTCGAATGAGGAGTCTACGTTTACATATCTATGGGTTTAGTTTAGTTCGGAGGATGCCGCTTTTAGCAAAGCAAATAAATTATCAATTTATATATAATTTTAGTACTTATTTAAATAAAATACTTACATTTGTAATTTTGTATTTGATTTAAAAAGGTTTATCAAATAAATCAAGTAACAAAGATCATAGACATAATACAGAAAACAAAAATTAAGCTACACTTGAAATTATGTATTTGTATGAGTGAAGATGTTTGTTAAATAATGAAATATACATACATATATATTTATTAAATGCACGTAAACATTCATTAAAGTCCTGTCTAAAAGAGAAAAAAAGAACATTGTCTCAATGACCTTTATTTAAAATCATATTTTGCCATCATTTAAGTTCAGTTTTACATTTGTAGTATTTCAATACATTCTTGTCTTTGTTTTATAAAACAGCTGTAACTTTTAGAAAGATAGACAAGTTAGAAAGAAAAGAATTCGAAAGAAAAGTTAAGTTAAAGGCAAGTAAAAAAAAAGAAAAGAAAAGAAAGATTAGATAGATTAACTCGGCTTTTAGACTGGAACTGGTTGATTGAACAACTTTTCACTCTCCAGTAGCACCAATCACTGCAAAACCCTGGATGGGTGTTTTCCGAGTAAAAGCCTTGCATTTCTCCTCGTTTTCCTCTTCCAACATAAAAAGTTGTGACATTAACATCCAAATGACCTTATTAACAGTAGGCCTACACATGGATGCAGCCACATGAAAGACTATTCTTATTGCATTGTCATTAAGCAGCTAGCAGTGATCACATTCATAATTTATACACCTGGTAAGCAGTTCTTGTATATTTCATTGCAGTGTCTGCAGGGCTGCAGTGTGTACATCTGGTAGTATTCTTGACATGTCACCGACTTCTCTCTCCAATTTGTTACACCTGAATATTAAAATTTGAGGAGCATAAAAATGAGCATTTAAACCACATTTAAATCACAAGAAGTGTAGAACTGAGTGTACACAGAGTGAGAAAGAAAGGTAGTTCTTAAAATAACTTTTGTCAAAAAAAACAATGCAATAGCAATAAAACAAAAACAATCAAACAAAAAATCAATAGATGGTTGGATATCAGACAATCCCCTGAAAAATTAGACACACACACAAATAAACTACATGGTTTGTGTCTGTTTGTGTCTGAATAGCGTAAATAAAAATAAATAAATGAAAATAAAACTATGCTGGCTGATTAAATTGAGAATCATGTCATAATGGAAAAATGATAACCCAATAATAATTTCATCATGATAACATTCACATGTGTTGATAGCAGTGTCCATAGCAACCAAAACCTTACAGTTTCACATTTTTCTGGAGAGATCTGAAAAATCTTCGCAACAAGCAAGCGAGTGATTATGTGCATTCACTGAGTGAATATTATGAAAATAAAATATATATTTCTTGCTAGAAATGTAATCAAAACTTATTTTTATGCAGAAACTAACTCAAAATACTGATTCACCTGATGGAGTTTGGGTTTCCTTGCCACTGTTGCCTCTGGCTTGGCGTGCTCAGTTGGGGACACTACATTTTTCGGACCCACTTTATATTAGGTGGCCTTAACTACTATGTAGGGATGTCCCGATCAGGTTTTTTTGCCCTCGAGTCCGAGTCCGAGTCATTTGATTTTGAGTATCTACCGATACCGAGTCCCGATCCGATACTTCTATAATATATAAAAAAAGAATAAAGAAGAGTGAAAAAAATGATCCAGGATGTTCCTTATTTTTTATTTAATTCATGTTATTTAACCAATAGCGTCTCTGCAACAAAGTGATGTCATGCCGCACGCGTTGCTGTTTCTGTGTGGAGTCAAAAGGGTCTAATTCTATGCCACCGCATAACTATAGATGTGTTAAAAAATAATGAGAATATATATACATAGACAGTGAGGAAAATTTTGCAAGTTCTCCCACTTGGAAATCATGGAGGGGTCTGAAATTGTCATCGTAGGTGCATGTCCACTGTGAGAGACATAATCTAAAAAACAAATATCCAGAAATTACAATATATGATTTTTTAACTATTTATTTGTATGATACAGCTGCAAATAAGTATTTGAACACCTGTCTGTCAGCTAGAATTCTGCCCCTCAAAGACCTGTTAGTCTGCCTTTAAAATGTCCACCTCCACTCCATTTATTATCCTAAATTAGATGCACCTGTTTGAGGTCGTTAGCTGCATAAAGACACCTGTCCACCCCATACAATCAGTAAGAATCCAACTACTAACATGGCCAAGACCAAAGAGCTGTCCAAAGACACTAGAGACAAAATTGTACACCTCCACAAGGCTGGAAAGGGCTACGGGGAAATTGCCAAGCAGCTTGGTGAAAAAAGGTCCACTGTTGGAGCAATCATTAGAAAATGGAAGAAGCTAAACATGACTGTCAATCTCCCTCGGACTGGGGCTCCATGCAAGATCTCACCTCGTGGGGTCTCAATGATCCTAAGAAAGGTGAGAAATCAGCCCAGAACTAAATGGGAGGAGCTGGTCAATGACCTGAAAAGAGCTGGGACCACCGTTTCCAAGGTTACTGTTGGTAATACACTAAGACGTCATGGTTTGAAATCATGCATGGCACGGAAGGTTCCCCTGCTTAAACCAGCACATGTCAAGGCCCGTCTTAAGTTTGCCAATGACCATTTGGATGATCCAGAGGAGTCATGGGAGAAAGTCATGTGGTCAGATGAGACCAAAATAGAACTTTTTGGTCATAATTTCACTAAATGTGTTTGGAGGAAGAAGAATGATGAGTACCATCCCAAGAACACCATCCCTACTGTGAAGCATGGGGGTGGTAGCATCATGCTTTGGGGGTGTTTTTCTGCACATGGGATAGGGCGACTGCACTGTATTAAGGAGAGGATGACCGGGGCCATGTATTGCAAGATTTTGGGGAACAACCTCCTTCCCTCAGTTAGAGCATTGAAGATGGGTCGAGGCTGGGTCTTCCAACATGACAATGACCCGAAGCACACAGCCAGGATAACCAAGGAGTGGCTCTGTAAGAAGCATATCAAGGTTCTGGCGTGGCCTAGCCAGTCTCCAGACCTAAACCCAATAGAGAATCTTTGGAGGAGCTCAAACTCTGTGTTTCTCAGCGACAGGCCAGAAACCTGACTGATCTAGAGAAGATCTGTGTGGAGGAGTGGGCCAAAATCCCTCCTGCAGTGCAAACCTGCTGAAAAACTGCAGGAAACGTTTGACCTCTGTAATTGCAAACAAAGGCTACTGTACCAAATATTAACATTGATTTTCTCAGGTGTTCAAATACTTATTTATTGCATAAATAACTGAAGTAATAGCCTCACCTCAGCAGAAACATCATTACAGCCGTCAAAGCCCACAGACACACATCAAACTAACTATTACAGTTTTACATTCAACAGAATATGAGAAATGAGCACCTCATTATGATTTTCACTTATTTTCTGTGTAAACACACATATGAAGGTGTTGAACTAAAACCAGTTCCAGAATCAAAAGTGGTTTGGGGTTTATGTTTTCATGTCTTTTATTTTGTATTCTCACTGTCATGCGTCCTGTTTGCCATGTGATTCCCTTGTCCTGTGGTCCTGGGGCAACTTCAAGTTCAAAACCGGTGCACAACGTTTTTCTACGGTTTCCCGGTTGGACACGTTTCCTGGAAACGGTGTGCAGGTGTGTCATAAATCATGCCCTGCTTGTACATGGTTCTTTGGTGCTTCGTTTATTGAGGGAGTTGTGGATGAGGGACCCTCCAACCCTACAGTTCTCACCAGGCCGGAACGTTTCCAGACTCTGACTGATATTTCCGGATATATTCATGCCACGACCGCCACACCAGAGTTTGTTCACGTCATGCCTACCAAGTCAGAGACTGTTCATGTCACACTGGCCAAGATGGCCGCTACGCCTGGGGGTGGGGAATGAGAAACCAGACCTGAATTGATGTGTGGGAATTTTAATGCCAAACCCAAATGTTCTCACAATCTTTCACGTCATAATATGGCAGATTATTATCCAAATAAAAAATATCCCCATAACATCATAGTGGATGGTAAAGACTTTAAATAACACAACCACAGACAATCATCATTCATATATTTTCAGGTTTTTTGTTTTTTCCAAAAAAATAAAAGGATGCCAATCTATCAGCATTACTGTCTCAGTTCACTCAAACAAATCTCTGGATTTAAAAAAACACATTAAAAGCACCATCAACTACTGTGAAGAAGCTGATTCTTGACCTTCAGACTTTAAACACACACACACACCTCTCCCTAAATGTCTCTTCTACTATTAAAATACACTACTACAACACACTTGACCATCACACACACACAGTTTGAGGCTGAACTTTGTCTCTATCTTAGTTTCACTCGCTGCGCTCCTTTGGTTCCTTGTATTTCCACTGGATGTAGTCAAAGATGTCCTTCTCACTGTCCACCAGCAGAGGCTCTCCAGCCACACCTGTGTGACACAGAGCGGTCATGTGACGTCAGTCGTAGGACAGAACGAGTCACCAGATAAACAAAGTAAATCAGCAGCAAGTAAACTAGACTATAGGATAGACAGAAACTGAAAGGCTACACAAATGTCCATGTGTCTCACCGGTGACGCCCAGTGGACGGATGGTGTACTCGTTGAGAGTGAAGCCCTTCTCCAGCGCGTGCGTCCTCATGTTCTTGTTGAATATGTCACTGCCAGTGAAGTACAGCACACCGCAGTAATACTGATCCTTAGGGATGAGCCTGCAGGACCGGAGAGAGAGACAGACATGAGGAATATACTGGGAAAACAGGAACATCCTATCCAGTTTAAATTACAGTTCTTCCAGAAAAATGCTGCTTTTTTTTGTGATTGTTGCGGGCAAAAATCCTTGATTATGCGGCACGTTTTCTAAAAAAAAGGCTATGGAAAATGCGGGATATTTATGCAATTTTATGCGATAAAATTGTGGCAACTTTCAAAAATTGCTGATTGCTTTGGCTGATTATGCATTAAATCATGCGATCGCATAATCACGTTTTTCTGGAGGGACTGAAATGATACTAAACACTGGAAGAGAGTCAAACAATCACAGATACGAGCAAATAATGAGTATGAACCTGATGTCAATACGGCGGTGTAAACACTCTTCCTCATCCTCCTCTTCTCTCTGCAGCTGACACACACCCTGAGGAAATAGCACGCTTTATTTGTTTCTTATTCATTTCTTATTTGAGAGACACACTGAGACGGACGGAGACTCACCATAAACTTGGTGTCTCCTTTAGACAGCGTGTCGGTGATGAAGCCGATGGACTCCAGATGATCCACGACAGCGTGAAGGAGCTTCGGCTGCAGGACAGAACCACAGCAGGAGTCACCAAAAACCCTTCATGCTTTAAAGGGGTGGTAAAACACATTGTTTCGAAGGCTTGATTGTGTTTGTGGGGTGCACTGTAACATGTGTTCATGCTTCGTTTTTAAAAAAAATCATTATTTTTCATATATTTTACCTCTTTTCTACACTGCTCTGTCCCTCCTTGTAAAAACGGTCTGATGGTTTCCGGGTTGTATGAAGCCAGTCCCTCAAAAATACGCAATGGGCTCAGATTGGTTAGCTGGCCCAGTGTGTTGTGATTCGCTAACCGCCTAGTGCACGTTTGTCGGAAACGTCACGCCCCTTACCTTTACCGGTAGACTGTGCTTTGGTCAGTATTAGAAACAATGGCGTCATTAAAACCATACCAATTTGAGCCAGAATCAGACCCAGACAATTTTAGTGAAGATGATCGAGCAGAACCTGTTCAGTCCTCAAGAGTAAAGACTGCGGATCTATAGTGATCGCTCCTGAATGGCACTGTTACTTTTGTATTTTTAGAACGATTTGCCAAATATCTGTCGCAAGAACGAACACTAAACATTGGCTTTAATAGTAGCCAAATCAAACACAGAACCATGTTTAGCATGCCTGTAGATAAACAATACATAAAAGCTCTAATCAAAGAATAATTTACACTAAAGCCAAGTTCGCTGTTGAGATTTTAAAAAGTTTGTAACGTTAGGTGTTTGTCGGATAACGTTAAGTATGAATGAGCATTTAACAAACTGGTTTGCAGAGCCAAATGAGCGTTGTCATCTGTTTACTTCCTTGCTACAAGTTACTATTAACAATACAAACTATTACAGGAAAACACATCGACGAAAAATAAATCATACTTACAGGCTGTGGCCCGTAAGCAGCTTCTGTTTTTTAATCCATCTTTCAGGACAAGCCGTTGTGCGAATCCTGCATTGAACTCGTGAAGATTGTGGAAGCTTTCCTCCGTGAAATGTGCAGCGGGAGCCGCGCGCGCCCGTCTCCTGGCAGTGTTTGTCTCGCGCAGCTGAACCGCGGCTCGTGTATTGCAAATACAGACGAATATTGTCCATTATGTCACATTTTCCGGTCTTCTCCTCCGACCCCTGTCTGTCTCGTGCTTTGATTTATGAGGGGCAGCATATATCTGCTGCAAATGCGACCGTGTTCCCCTCTGTCTCATACACACATGCATATAACGTTGTATGTTAAACGCACTGCAACGCACCCCCGTCCCTAGGAAGGCTGAACAAAGTGGACCTGCAATCCGGATGAAAATAACAGCGTTTCGTCGGCATTGGCCATAACACTCCAGCCTACTAACTAGACCACAACAACGCTTTCCTGCTGCGATACAAAATGGCCTCGCCCCCTTATTTCATATTCTCGGAGGAGGGGTTTATGTAAATATTGGGGCTGGTGATGTCAGAGACCCTGGAGGAATGTCTGTAGTCCCTACCGGCCGTTTGCTGTAGTCCTTAGAAATTGATTTCTTTAAAAGCAAATATCTCCCTTTGCTTTAAACTTTGAACGTTGTAACTTTGCAGATGTTGTTTATGCTCAAACAGCAACATTACACACTAGCTAAAGTTAGAAAAGTGAAATCGTGTTTTACCACCCCTTTAAATCTTCCAGTCTTTAAAACGGTCCGTTTACCTGTTTCTCAGACTGAGAGGTGAAGTCCGGATGGGTCAGCAGTATATCAATATCACCACTCGACTCGGCTCCTGAACATGAATCAATGCGGTTATGGCACATTTAGACGATAACTGGTGTCAAATGTGTGGATGAGAAGGATCATCACCTCTTCTGTAGCTGCCGCAGATGGTCCCGATGTACACAGGTTCCACCAGTTCCAGCTCTTTGAGGATCAGAGTCTGCAAACGTCAATGACAACATCAGTACAGTGAGACTTTACAAATGTGCTTCAATGATAAAAAAAAAGTCCAACCTCCATTTCCTGCATTTCTGCACGAGGGATTCTCTTCTCAAATTCATCAAAGTACCTTTAAGAGATGAAGAATACCATCAATAAAGATCAGAATACATTCATGAGAAATACATGAAAATGCATGAGAAATTCACAAAATAATTATGTGTCCTATAGATCAGAGGCTTAGAGAAAAATATTATATATATAAAATATTTTTCCATTCTTCTATTTTTTATTTAAAAGCTCTAAATAAACAACTAAATTGGTTACAATATATTTATGAAGTAAATAAAAATGTAATAAATAATTTAATTGAAATAAAAAATAAATATAAAATGTATTAAAGTAATGATTAAAATAATACATAATACAGTACTATAATAAATAGAAAAAAGTGTAATGTCATAAGAATAGAAACACTTTTTTTAATAATATACTACATATAATTATGAGATTAAAAATCACAATTATTACATAAAGTGATAATTGACATAAGTCAAAATTGTTATATTAACGCATAGTTATTAAATAAACAGTCAAAATTACGAGATGAATCATAATTATTAAATAAAGTGATAATTTGACATAAAAAGTCAAAATTATGTTATATTAACGCATAGTTATTAAATAAACAGTCAAAATTATGAGATTTAAAATCATAATTATTACATAAAGTCATAATTATGAGATAAAACGTAAAAACTATGATATCATTAACTCATAACCATGAAATACACAGTCAAAATTATGAGACTAAAAATAATAATTATTACATAAAGTCATAATTATGAGATAGAAAGTCAAAAATATAATATATTTACAGTATAAAAGTCAAAATTATGCGCTTAAAGTCAGAATTATGATATATCAACTCATTATTATGAAATAAACAGTCAAAATTATGAGATAGAAAGTCAAAAATATTATATATTAAAATATTATGATGGGGTCCCTCGGCTGAGGATGATCGAGACTTACTTTAATCCGATCTGCTGATGGTGGTTGAGTTTGTGTTCGATCTTCTTCAGATCTAAAACATCAGATGAGAATTAAAACACACAGGTGACATTATATGAGCACAGCTCTGCAAATGACGACGCATACAAACCTTCCAAGTTCCTGACGCCCTCGTCATAAAACTTCCTGGCCGCGGCAGGACTAAATACAGAGAGAAAGAGTGTGAAGTGAAGTACACACAACACTGATGTTTTTGTGACTGACTCGGAAATCAAGAGCGCCGTACCCGATCCCAGTCACTCTGGTTAAGAAGGTGATGGAGGAGCTTGTGTCGTCATTACGAATCTACAGGACAAACAGAACACAAGCATGTCACAATCTATACTGACCCATATATATATATATATATATACACTCACCTAAAGGATTATTAGGAACACCATACTAATACTGTTTGACCCCCTTTCGCCTTCAGAACTGCCTTAATTCTACGTGGCATTGATTCAACAAGGAGCTGAAAGCATTCTTTAGAAATGTTGGCCCATATTGATAGGATAGCATCTTGCAGTTGATGGAGATTTGTGGGATGCACATCCAGGGCACGAAGCTCCCGTTCCACCACATCCCTATAAAGATGCTCTATTGGGTTGAGATCTGGTGGCTGTGGGGGCCATTTTAGTCCAGTGAACTCATTGTCATGTTCAAGAAACCAATTTGAAATGATTGGAGCTTTGTGACATGGTGCATTATCCTGCTGGAAGTAGCCATCAGAGGATGGGGACATGGTGCTCATAAAGGGATGGACATGGTCAGAAACAATGCTCAGGTAGGCCGTGGCATTTAAACGATGCCCAATTGGCACTAAGGGGCCTAAAGTGTGCCAAGAAAACATCCCCCACACCATTACACCACCACCACCAGCCTGCACAGTGGTAACAAGGCATGATGGATCCATGTTCTCATTCTGTTTACGCCAAATTCTGACTCTACGATCTGAATGTCTCAACAGAAATCCAGACTCATCAGATCAGGCAACATTTTTCCAGTCTTCAACTGTCCAATTTTGGTGAGCTTGTGCAAATTGTAGCCTCTTTTTCCTATTTGTAGTGGAGATGAGTGGTACCCGGTGGGGTCTTCTGCTGTTGTAGCCCATCCGCCTCAAGGTTGTGCGTGTTGTGGCTTCACAAATGCTTTGCTGCATACGTCGGTTGTAACGAGTGGTTATTTCAGTCAAAGTTGCTCTTCTATCAGCTTGAATCAGTCGGCCCATTCTCCTCTGACCTCTAGCATCAACAAGGCATTTTGGCCCACAGGACTGCCGCATACTGGATGTTTTTCCCTTTTCACACCATTCTTTGTAAACCCTAGAAATGGTTGTGCGTGAAAATCCCAGTAACTGAGCAGATTGTGAAATACTCAGACCGGCCCGTCTGGCACCAACAACCATGCCACGCTCAAAATTGCTTAAATCACCTTTCTTTCCCATTCTGACATTCAGTTTGGAGTTCAGGAGATTGTCTTGACCAGGACCACACCCCTAAATGCATTGAAGCAACTGCCATGTGATTGGTTGATTAGATAATTGCATTAATGAGAAATTGAACAGGTGTTCCTAATAATCCTTTAGGTGAGTGTATATATATTCATCAAATTGATTAATCGCATCCAAAATGAAAGCACCTTTTCCAGCTTGCGCAGTTTTCCTGTCGATAAAAACTCATCAATTTTCTCTGCTATCTTTGCACCAACTCCATCCTGAGAGGAAAAAACAAAACTATTTTTCATAAAATCAAATGTCAACAAAAAAGCGTTACGCACTTTTCAGGACGCTATAAAAACACAATCTGTACCAGTTTCTTTGCTTCCGTCCCACTTTTGATCTTCTGTGGGTATTTGGCGATCACAGACGCTGCTTTTCTGAACACAAAACACCAGACAGGGGAGAATTATGGGTTACATATGTCATATGTCAAGTAATGGTATCATATCTTACATTATTAGACAAAAATCTGACCTGTAAGCATTGTATTTATGGATGGCTCTGTTGACATTTCTCTCATAGTTGGCTAACTCTGAAACAAAAAAAGACCAGTAAGAGTTATTAACTGCAAAATCTTATTATAAAATGATATTTCATATTAATAAACAATAAGGTGGAATAAACAAGTCAAATAAACAAACAATCAGGAGAATCAGATGCTTGCTGGGTGATATAAACATAATCAAATACTAACAATAATAATATTTAGTATTACATATATTGTTTTATAAAAAACAATATACACACTTTGTCCTTTTGTAGTGGAGCATTAATCTTGCAACTCTACCCTTGATAGCATGTATTACATATTAAAATAATGGTGATCATTGAGGTTTCATTTCCACTCAGGTGTAAAGTCAGGTCACTTAAGTGAGGTTTCTTGTTTTAAACGGACTTTATGCCAACAAAACCATTCATTCGCCATTTAAAGGTCCAGTTAGCTTAGCCACATGCTAACCTGAGCTGTCACAACAAAACTCACCAATGAGGAAATCTGTGATCCCTTCGTTCAGGGTTTCCTGTGGCGCTTTCCGTTTGCTCATAGTTGAGAGTGGTTTATGATATGTATGAATAAATGTGTTTATTTTGACTTTGTACCATACAAGACAACAGCTGAGCCAGTGTTCACTACAGGACAAAGCCTTAGCATTAGCATTAGCGCTGGAGCCACGCAAGATGGAGGGCGGGGCTTCATTTAATATTTATAAAACGGACACGCCCACACTGGCATCAAAACACACACATTTTCTGAATTTATCATTAAGAAATATAGCATAATCACACTTTTCAATGAACAAAAGAAGGTTTTAAATGACCAAAAATATATGTGAATGGACTGCAACACCAGTTGAATAAATGACAATAAGCAAACATTGTTTTTGTATTGTAATAATGACACTCAGAAGTTTGATGCAAACATATTTTGGGCCACTTTATGGAACATGTGCATGATAAATCAAACACTGTGTATTTATGTATCTGATTAACAAAGACAGTGGCTCTGCACTGAGTTTCTGAGTTCATGTGTAATGTGAAATTATTACAGTCAAAACTATTGAAAAGAAAGATGAGCTATAGCTAATAGCGTCCTAAAAGACTGCATTTGAAGGTCAGCACCTTGCCATATTCATCAGCTGTTACTGTACATGGCAGCGGAAATACTTTAATTACAGTATAAATGTAAATTTTCCTCATTTACAAACAATTCTGAACGGTCAAACAAATCCACAGAATATTATGGAAAACAATTTTCACCACATAAGAATAAAATATCAATGAATCATGCTTTGGTAAATGACAATTATGACAAAAAAGGTCAAAATTATGACATACTAAATTGTAATTATGAGATAAACAGTAAAAATTATGAGATTATAAAACGTAAGTATTACAATTTATTACCTCATAATTATAAAAATAGCCATAATTATGAGATAAAGTCACAATTATGATATATGAACTCATAATTATGAAATAAACAGACACAATTATGAGATTTTAAAAAACATAATTATTCCATAAAGTCATAATTATGAGATAAATTCAAAACTATTGATATATTAACTAATAATTATGAAATAGTCAGAATTATGAGATTTAAAAAATAATCATAGTTATGACAAAGCCATAATTAAGAGATAAAAAGTCACAATTATGATATCTTAACTCATAATTATGAAATAAACAGTCACAATGATGAGATTTAAAAAATCATAATTATTCCATAAAGCCAGAATTATGAGATCAAAAGTAGAAATTATGATATATTAACACATAATCATGAAATAAACAGTCAAAATTATGAGATTTAAAAAATCATAATTATTCCATAAAATCATAATTATGAGATAAGCAATTCTAAATTATGATATATTAACTAATAATTATGAAATAGTCCGAATTATGAGATTTAAAAAAAACAGTTATGACAAAGCCATAATTATGAGATAAAAATTCACTCACAATTATGATATATTAACTAATAATTATTAAATATAATTATGAGATTTAAAAAATCATAATTATTCCATAAAGCCAGAATTATGAGATAAAAAGTAGAGATTATGATATATTAACTCATAATCATGAAATAAACAGTCAAAATTATGAGATAAAAAAAATCTTAATTATTTTATGGTCATAATTATAAGAGAAATAGTCAAAATGATAGTTTAACTCATGTTTATTAAATAAACTACCAAAATTATGAGATAACAAGTAGAAATGATGATATATTAACTCATAATCATGAAATAAACAGTCAAAATTATGAGATTTAAAAAATATATAATTATTTTATGGTCATAGTTATGAGATAAAAATTCTAAATCAGGATATATTAACTCATAATTATGAAACAGTCAAAATTATGAGATTAAAAATCATATTTATTATATAGTCATAATTATAAGATAAATAATAAAAATGATAGTTGAACTCATAATTATGAAATAAACTGCGATAATGAGTTTTATAAAATTATGAGATAAAAAGGCAAGATTATGATATATTAACTGATAATTATGAAATACACAGTCAAACTTATCAGATAAAAAAAAATCACAATATTACATAAAGTCATAATTATGATAAAAAGAAAAAAAATATGATATATTAACTAATAATTATGAAGTAAAAAAAAAGTAAAAGATATGAGATAATTTGTAAGTCATAACTCATAATTGTGACTATTCTCGTAATTTTAACTTTTTATGACATAATGTCAACCTTTTATCTCATAATTATGACTTGTTAATCTCATAAGTATCATTTACCAGCACATGAATACAGAATAATATGACAGCACAAAAGAAATCAATGTCTTCTGCCACTAATATGCGTAATATTTCGTCACAAATCTCATCTTTCCAGTGTCATGCATTCCCACTGGGGAGACAGAAGAACGGCTGCGTGAATGTGTGAGTGTTGTGTCTAAGAGTCCACTTTCACATAGACTCTGTCACGAGAGAAGATCTTGATGGCCTCCTCGACTTCTGAGAGCCGCTGATCGAGTCCTGCGCGCCGAGAGCGGAGGCTCAGAGTGTCTGTGTTCACCGGCAGAGACAGCAGCTCACTGACCAGAGACCTGTGAGCTACACACACACACACACACACACACACACACACACACAGGTCAGAAATAACGACAAGCCAAAGGTGGAAAGGGACACTGCGGGTGAAGACGTACTTTCTTTGAGCGACTGCAGCGTCTCCTGCCTCTTTCTCTCAGACATCTGAGTGTGTCCGGCGGGAATGGAGGGATCAGGAGTGTTTCTCCTCCTCTCCTCCTCCTCTTTTTTCCACTGCACCTTCCTCTGCTCCAGACTAACACACAAAATGAGAGAAAGTCAATGTTTTATGACCGGGTTGTCTTCCCGGTCATAAAAATTAAACTTCCTCCACCCCAGTAAAACCAATGCAATTTATTTTTCTTCTTTTTAATTTTGTATTTTGAGATGATCTGATTGTATTTTTTAATATTTATGCAATAATTATGGTCTATTTTTGCCATTGAAAATTATACAAAAAATCTTTTTTGTAATTTTTTTATTTTTTATTGCAGTATTTCAGGTTAAAATAGAGACTAGGCCTTCAAAATATATATTTTTTGAAGGCAGATTAGCGTAGCCTGACGTCGTCATACTCAATTCTAGTCAGAATATGAGTCTGATCTGCTCCGTTGGGCTGTGATTATGGGGCGTGTTTCAACCGAACCAGGAAAGACCTCCATTGGATAGACCTACAACCAATCAGAGCAACGGAGCGACGTATAACGTTAGTTGTCAAATGTCAACAGAACTCAACTGCACTGTGTTGCCAAGTCCGCGGGTTGAAGCGACCCCAATTATGTGATATACAGACCCAGGAATGCGAAATTTAGCAGGTAGTCCAGCCAAAATAACACATATTTTACCCCCCAAATGCCTTTTTTTTCCCGGAGAACCCCCCCGGTAAGCTATTGGGCTTGTTTTTGGCTAGTTTTGAGTAGCAATTGGGAGGGTTTTGTTGTAAAAACTTGGCAACCCTGTCTGCACGCACACTGGAATAAGTCACGTTAGAAGAAGAAGATGAGTGTAAACGATCTTTGCCGGTGTTGTAAAATAATAATTTAAGGATACACAGAGTACTTACCAACACGATCATCATTTCTGAGAGAAATAGTAAAGGTGAACGCATATACGAACAAGTTCTCCATTTAGGATTAGAACAAATTCAACCCAAGCGCCTTTGATGACGTGGATGATTCCGTCACTGTTTATCATCTGTCCATCATCGTCTAAAGCCCGCTCTGACAATTTCTTGGTCCGAACAGTTTCTGTTCAGGCATAATTACTTCTCTATGGATCAAGTCCAGACCGAACTGCCCGAGTTAAAATATTGTGGGCGGGGCTAAGTTCGGCTGGCATCCAGGCTAAGATTAGCGCCCTCTTTTGGAATTATTTAAGAAATCATGCAACCATGGGTGTAATTACTAGAGGTCTCTATGGAGAAATCCCTAGTTCTGTTTTGAACACATTTAATGATTTTTTTAAGGATTTGAATATGCATAAAAAAAATCTCAAAGACTATTCATTATAAAGTTTCCAATTTTTTTTGTTTTGTTAGAAATATAGATTTTTTTCTGTGAATTTGTGTTTTTGCAGATTTCCCATTCATTTCCTATGGTGTCATTTTTGACCGAAGAGCACAAGTGGGAGTATTTTGACCAATTAGCATGCTCGAATCATGCCCTCAATTTTTTTTTTTTTTTTGTATTTACATACCTAATGCTAGAAAAGTCACCAAGTTTCATATCATTCTGATGAAGCTGTGATTTTTAAAAATTCTAAATGTGGTTCATAGATTCAGTTTTTAATAGGTGTGTATAAGTGTGTGTGTGAGTGTGTGTGTGTGTGTGGATGTGTCAATATCACACTCTTGATGTTTTAGAGTGTCACCCCTTTACTGCTGTGTACTTTTTTCAGCATCGTGGCCGATTTGTAGATTATACACACAAATATTCAGAGACTTTTTGTGTTTTTGACGATTTCCCATTAATTTCCTATGGATTTTCCCATTCATTTACAATGAACGCTACTTTTTTATTTTACAACCAATTAGCATGCCTGAATCATGACCCCAATTTTTGTGTGTGTTTACATACCTAATGCTAGAAAAGTCACCAAGTTTCATATCATTCTGATGAAGCAGTGATTTTTAACATTTCAAAACAGAAACTTTTCCGGTCAGAAATGACCGAAGAGCACCAGAGGGTTAACCCAAAACAATGCATTAAGTACGGTATGTGCATAGCAAGCCGTAAAAATGGGTGTAAACAGTACAAATTCTATATTGCATTGAGAATATAAGAAACAAAGATTCTCAATACTGTATTACAGTAATAGGAGCCACCACTGAGAATAATGAGATTATATACTAATGTTCAAAAGTTTGGGGTGGATCAAGGATGCATTAAATTGATCAAAAGTGACAGTAAGACATTTATAAATGTTATAAAATATTCTATTTGAAATAAATATCTGGGGGGTTTTTTTCAAACTTTATATTCATCAAAGAATCCTGAAAAAATGCATCACAAACAAATATGCACTGTTTTCAACATTGATAATAATCATAAATGTCTCTAGAGCATCAGATCCTCATATGAGAATGATTAGTGAAGGGTCATGTGACACTGAAGACTGGAGTAATGGTGATAAATTCAGCTTTGATCACAGGATATAAATTACATTTGACTTTATATTCACATAGAAAACAGCTGTTTTACATTGCAATAATATTTCACTGTTTTACTGTATTTTTGATCAAACAAACGCAGCCTTGGTGAGACATAAAAACACAAAAACAATGCTAGAGTAAATCAGAGACTCACTATTCTGGCACTTTGCCCTTGACGGCGCTGGGAGGGGTTTTGTCTCGGAGGTTCTGTAAGGACTGAGATCTCCTCAGGCTCGTCTTACTCGCGGCCCGAGCGTTATGACTCACAAAGTCCACCGTGTGTCCTCTCACGTGCATCTACACACACAGAAACAGAGAGAGGTGAAGTGATGTGAAGCCAAGCCAACCCGTACTTGGAATTTGTCCTCTACATTTAACTCATCCAAGTTAGTGCACACACTTTAGGAGCAGTGAGTAGTGGGGACACACACACACACACACACACACACACACACACACACACACACACACACACACACACACACACACACACACACACACACACTGCAAACCGTTAACCCACACGAGTATTGAGACTCGAATCTGCAACTATAAAGGGTTAGTTCACCCAAAAATGGAAATGACCCCATGATTTAATCCCCCTCAAGTCATCCTAGGTGTGTATGACATTCTTCTTTCAGACGAATACAATCAGAGTTATATTAAAAGTGTCCTGGCTCTTCCAAGCTTTTTAATGGCAGTGAATGACTGTTTCTGTTTTAAGTCCATAAAAGTGCATCCATCCATCATAAAAGTGCATCTATCCATCATAAAAGTGCATCTATCCATCATAAAAGTGCATCCATCCATCATAAAAGTGCATCCATCCATCATAAAAGTGCATCCATCCATCATAAAAGTGCATCTATCCATCATAAAAGTGCATCCATCCATCATAAAAGGGCATTTATCCATCATAAAAGTGCATCCATCCATCATAAAAGTGCATCCATCCATCATAAAAGTGCATCTATCCATCATAAAAGTGCATCCATCCATCATAAAAGTGCATCTATCCATCATAAAAGTGCATCCATCCATCATAAAAGTGCATTTATCCATCATAAAAGTGCATCCATCTATCATAAAAGTGCATCTATCCATCATAAAAGTGCATCTATCCATCATAAAAGTGCATCTATCCATCATTAAAGTGCATCCATCCATCATAAAAGGGCATTTATCCATCATAAAAGTGCATCTATCCATCATAAAAGTGCATCCATCCATCATAAAAGTGCATCTATCCATCATAAAAGTGCATCCATCCATCATAAAAGTGCATCCATCCATCATAAAAGTGCATTTATCCATCATAAAAGTGCATCTATCCATCATAAAAGTGCACCTATCCATCATTAAAGTGCATCTATCATCATAAAAGTGCATCTATTCTTCATAAAAGTGCATCTATCCATCATAAAAGTGCATCTATTCATCATAAAAGTGCATCTATTCATCATAAAAGTGCATCTATCATCATAAAAGTGCATCTATCCATCATAAACGTTCATCTATTCACCATAAAAGTACATCCATCCATCATAAAAGTGAATCTATCCATCATAAAAGTGCATCCATCCATCATAACAGTGAATCTATCCATCATAAAAGTGCATCCATCCATCATAAAAGTGCATCCATCCATCATAAAAGTGCATATATCCATCATAAAAGTGCATCTATCCATTATAAAAGTGCATCTATCCATCATATAACTGATCCACACGGCTCCAGAACGCCTTCCGTATTCAACCTACACAGAAAGTGTAACGCCTTTGCAGTTCAAACGCTTGTCCGACGTCATGTCGCGTCATATGTTACACTTTCTTTGTAAGTTGAATACGGAAGGCGGAACGCTGAAAGTTAGATATTTAACTTTATAACGTGTTAAATATGGATATTTGTCTTACACAAACTCATCGATTCAATTCAGAAGGCCTTTATTAACCCATTAGAGCCGTGTGGAGCACTTTTATAATGGATGGATGCACTTTTTTGGGGCTTCAATTTTTCATTCACTGCCATTATAAAGCTTGGATTAGCCAGGACACTTTTAATATAACTCTGATTGTATTCGTCTAAATGAAGAATGTCATACACACCTAGGATGACTTGAGGGTGAGTAAATCATGGGGGTATTTTCATTTTTGGGTGAACTAACCCTTTAAGTCCGACTCTCTGACCATTAGGCCACGACTGCCCCAAACGAACTCTATATATTACACACTCTCACGCTATACAGTCGAGGACTAGTACAGTGCTTCATGTTTGAGATGATTCTGATCTGAGTATGTACTTCAGAGTCGGCGTGTCCTGCAGCAGCGTCAGTGCCTGATGGTGACGGTCCGCTCTCGGAGCGGCGGAGCGGCGGTCGGCCTCCAACGCCACACTGCGAATGAGCCTTCAGGAACTTCTGACACTCGGCTTTCTTCGAGGGGCTCGTCTCCTACAGACACAGAGACGCAGCTTTACTGACACTGTTGACTGACAGGCCCTTCTCTCTTATCCAGGACACATCAGGACGGGTCAGTGTTTATATTACCAGCACAATGTGCTCAAAAATTGTTTTGACCACCTCCAAATGTGGCTGAAAATCTCAAAGCGTTTTGGACCCTGATTGGGTGTGTATTTTGCATTGTTACATCAATCAGATCAGACAAAATAGATGTTAACAGCCAAGTGTGAACAGGACCAGAAACACTTAACCCTTTATGGTGCAGAGTTGCCATATGGCAAGAATTAATTTCTACTCATTTCCTTTTTAATCAGAAAAAACACAATATATTGCACTATGGGAACTAAAAGGGAAGGCCAGTTGCCAACGATGTGCTGTTTTTTTCTGTTTGCACCTGTTGAAGTGCTCCAGAAATTGCTCTATTAAACTCATTTCTAAACTCTCTTCTCTTCTCAAGGGGGATTTTTTGCAGCATCTTTGAGAAGTGTATAAATAAAATTATTTCTTCTTTTCAGAAAATGAGCAATATTTTATGGAAAGTTGGCTCTTCCATGTGATGAGCATGAGGATGAGTTTTGAAGATGAGATGGGGCTCTACTTATTATTTTTGGTTTGCATGAGTTCCAAGTATATGAATCTTTCAATTTCTAAAAGAAATGTGCATTGACATGGAAAAGTAAATCATACTTTTATAGAAAAAATACTTTTCTGACCATTTTCCATTGTGGTACAGCGTTGCCATATAGTAATGTTTCCCTAACTACACCTCCAGTTTTGATTTGTATCAATTTCATGTATTAAAAACGTATTTGAAAAAGCATTTAATTAGAATATAATGCATACCAGAGGATGAAATATGGCACAATATAGTCGGTTTATTGACAGTTTTAGCAATGGAGTACTAAATGTGTGTGAAGACATTATAGTGAAGACATTTAATACAAATATACAGTAGCAGTGTTTTTAATATTGTTTATATACTGTTATACTATCTTATTAATATTCTGAATTAGCTTTTATTATTATGTTTTAAAGAAACACGCCAACTTTTTGGGACTCTGTATCCCCCAGAGTTAGATAAGTCCATACATCCCATTCTCATCTCCGTGTGCCATAACTCTGTCTTACGCACCCACCGCTAGCCTAGCTTAGCACAAAGACTGGAGGTAAATGGCTCAATGAAAAAGGAAAAAGGAAAAGTTGCGATTTTCTAGACCGATATGGCTAGGAACTATACTCTCATTCCTCCTAGACATATGGGTCTAGAAAATCGCAACTTTTCATTTTCCGTCAGTCTTAGTACACGATGTAACTATACATTATTGAGCAGTCGGCTAGCTAGTCTTTGTGCTAAGCTAGGCTAGCAGTGAGTGCGTCAGACAGAGTTATGGCACACAGAGATGAGAATGGTGTGTATGGACTTATCTAACTCTGGGGGATACGGTGAATAAGAGAAAGTCACAAAAAGTCGGCATGTTCCTTTCATTTTAGTTTTTTAAAGGTGCAGTGTGTGAATTTTAGCCGCATCTAGTGGTGAGGTTGTGAATTGAATCACCCACCGCTCACCCCTCCCGTTCGAAGCACATAGAGAAGCTACGGTGGCCGACACAGGACAAAAATGTCGTCGTCTTAGACAGCAGAGAGTAGCTAGCGCTCTGTAGAGAAGTTTGTCCGTTTAGGGCTACCGTAGGAACATGGCGGCGCAAAATGGCGACTTCACTGTAAGGGGAGCTGCGGTGTGTGTAGATAGAAACGGTTGATTTTAAGGTAATAAAACATAACGGTTCATTATGTAAGGTCTTTATACTCCACTGAAAACATTGTATGTTATATTGCCTTTCTGTCAATAGATCCTCATAAATATTACACACTGCACCTTTAACAAATTTTATGATGTGTTTTGTCATTTTTATTAGTTTTTAATTAATTTTTAATAAAAAAAATGTTGTTTTATTAATTTTCAGTGCTTCAGCTTAAACTTATTTTATTAGTTGTCAAGGCAAAATGTCTAATTTCTTAAGCACAAGTTTCCCATCAAATAAGTTTTATTTTATTTCAGCTTCATTTCAATGAACAAAAATGAGTTTTAATTACCAATACTGTACAGTAGATATCTATACATATATGACAGAAAATTGCACCAAACTTTTTTTATTGCATGTTTAGACACTGGAGAGTGACTCACTGCTATCGCTCACCTGTAACTGGGCCATTACCCTGGACGGGACGTCCTGGTATTTTGGAGAGATCCAGAGCGCTTTAACCGGCACAGGTTTGGCATGTTCCCTCTGCGCCTCCAGCTCTCGAAACCGCTTTTGGACTTCACGCAGCTTGCGCACATTTTCTTTACCGAAGTCTCGTATGACAGGCTCTGTCAAAGAAGAACATGGAGGAGATGGATATAACCAAGAGGAGAAGGAGACAGAAGTCTGGGGTCTTTTAACCTCCTAACTGTCACCGTCCCACAGGTGGGACGCCTGGTGCTCTTTTTTCGATCGCATTTTTTTCGTATCATATATTTAAGTAATTATCATAAATTAGGTATCATTTGAAAGCTTACAAACTCAAAATTCATCCTGTGAAAACCGTTTTGAAATCGGACATTGTGTTACCATGGAAAAGTTATTCTAAATTATTCTAGCGGGCTCCTCCCCTAGTGGGCGGTGTCATGTTTCATATTACAATAATTATTTGAACTACTTTATATTCAAAATCTTTTCCAATCTTGACAAAACACATATTGTCGGAAAGGTCTGAGTCTCAAGGGTCCATATTTGGGGACTGTTTTGTGATGGAAGTGATATTAGGACAGAAATTTACAGGAAAATGCATCAAAAAAACAATCAATGGAATTTGAATGACACCCGGTGGCTATTTTTGGTACAGCGCCTAAACAAAGTCTCATGGGGACTTTAATTTTTGTGATATCAACTTCAAATTTGGAACACAAATTGGTTAGACATATAGCTTTGATTTTATAGTAATTTCATAGTAAATTCTTTTTTGTAAAATATATATTTTATATGAAATAAAAAATATTTAGTACAGTATTTTTCATTTAAAGTAAATTTAAACTTCCATAACTCTTTCAAACTTTCATATTTTGAATTGGTTTCACATCAGCAATAATCTGCAGAGTGTCGTCTTTAAAACAAGACCAAACTATACTTACATCTATATTCCAAAGCATTCTTGAATTACAGCCCTTTAAGTTTGGATAGTGCATTTTCATATGTATTCTCAAAAAGGCGGGTGACAGTTAAAGGGTTAAAAAAGAAAGAAATTAATCATTTTAATCATCAAGGACACATTAAATTGATCAAAAGTGACAGTATAATGTTACAAAAGATTCTATTTCAAATAAACTCTGCTCTTCTGAACTTTCTATTCATCAAAGAATCCAGGAAAATAAAATATATCACAGTTTCCACAAAAATATGGACTGTTTTCAACACTGATGATAATCATAAATGTTTCTTGAGCATATCAGAGTGATTTGTGAAGGATCATGTGACACTGAAGACTGGAGTAATGATGCTGAAAATTCACAGGAATAAATGACACTTATTCACATAGAGAACAGCTGTTTTAAAGTGTAAGATTTTTCACAGTTTCACTGTATTTTTGATCAAATAAATGCAGCCTTGGTGAGCAGAAGAGACCCTTCCTGATGCCAAACGTCTGAATTTAAGTGTATAATAAATCATTAGCAAACATGAACTCATTTTAGTCAGAAACATGTATTGAGATCTCACTAGGTTTGGCTGGACTGGGGTTCAGCGCCACTCCCTCCAGTCTCAGCAGGTTTCCCACAACCCCCCTCTGCCCTCTCTCGAGGATGTGAACAGCGTTGGCACCGATGCGGGGTCGAGGGGAGGAGCGGGCGCTGTAGCACCCGGGGTAGAGCGCAGGGTCCGGTGCCAACGGGCCCTTTAGAAGAGGAGACGGGCCACTCTGATCGTTGCCCTCCAGCCGACCACGAGCTTCAAGACAACAGAGAGATCAGATGAACCATCGCACACGCAGAACAGAGAGAACGTCACAGGTTCAGGCTTACCCGTGGATGGGCGTTTGTAATATTCGGGAAACAGCGTGGGGTCTGGAGGAATGGGACCAGAGATCGCCGAGGGCCCTTCACACATTCTGCTGCCACTGGGGATTATGACAAGACTTTCATCTAGTGTATGCCAACAATTAAAACTTGACAACAAACTTGTTTCCCTTTGCAATAAAGACGTTTATTCTGTAACACTTTATTTTAAGGTGGGATAGTTACACGCTCCTACATGTCCTCACTAGTCAAGTCAAGTTCACACACAGATGCCTCAAAGCAGCTTTACACTGATGAGAGGAAATACATTTGGTTTTAGATGAAAAGCTAAAGTAAGTTTTTGACTGATTCATTTATATTGTAAAAATATATATATTCCACAAAATAAAAACAATAATGTCAATATTATTATTATAAGTGTGAATCCAAAAATTAAAAGCGCGTAAAAAAAAATAACAAGCATGATTTCATCTCTTAAATGTCTTGGTGTGTGTTTTGGTCATAATTTAGACTTTTTCAAATCTAATTTCAGCCTTTTATCTCATAATTAGGATTTTTAAGTCATAATTTTGACTTTAAATCCCCCCCAAAATGTTTAATTCTCAGAATTTTTAAAGTCCTAATTTTAACTGTTCATCTCACAATGACTTAGCATGTCATATTTTTGACATTTTATCTAATAATGAGGACTTTTAAAATCATATTTTCAACATTTTATCTTATAATTATGACTTAGCATGTCATATTTTTTACATTTTATCTAATAACGAGGACTTTTAAAATCATGTTCAACATTTTATCTTATAATTATGACTTAGCATGTCATATTTTTGACATTTTATCTAATAATGAGGACTTTTAAAATCATATTTTCAACATTTTATCTTATAATTATGACTTAGCATGTCATATTTTTTACATTTCATCTAATAACGAGGACTTTTAAAATCATATTTTCAACATTTTATCACTTAATTATGACTTAGCATGTCATATTTTTGACATTTTATCTAATAATGAGGACTTTTAAAATCATATTTTCAACATTTTATCTTATAATTATGACTTAGCATGTCATATTTTTGACATTTTATCTAATAACGAGGACTTTTAAAATCATGTTCAACATTTTATCTTATAATTATGACTTAGCATGTCATATTTTTGACATTTTATCTAATAACGAGGACTTTTAAAATCATATTTTCAACATTTTATCACTTAATTATGACTTAGCATGTCATATTTTTGACATTTTATCTAATAATGAGGACCTTTAAAATCATATTTTCAATATTTTATCTCATAATTATGAATTAGCATGTCATATTTTTGACATTTTATCTAATAACGAGGATCTTTAAAATCATATTTTCAACATTTTATCTCTTAATTATGACTTAGCGTGTCATATTTTTGACATTTTATCTAATAACCAGGACTTTTAAAAATATCTAATTCACCATAGCAATAACAGTAAATTATGCATAATTACAAGTAACTAAACCTAACTCTATATTATGAACATGTAGTTAATTAATACCATTCAGTACTTATTTGAGTAAGTATAATGTAACTACATCACTATACAATAAAGTGTAAGCGTTTATTTAAGTGTGCTATTAGTATACTTCTTTTAAACTAAAAAATAAGTAAGTATACTTAGTCTTTCAGTCTACTGTAAAATACCTCTCAGAATTTGAAATATACTTTAAATTAAACTGAAGTATAGGCTACTTGAATTCTGAAGTACTGTATATTTGGCTTATACTTAATTTTTTGATTGAGATATACTTAAAATTATAAGTAAAAGTAATTAAGTATTCTAAGTATACTTGTCTTGTAGTTGTGTAGTAGCCTATTAAATATTGTTTCACATAGTTTTACATACTGTCTCTTAACTTGAAAATATTGATTTATAAAGATAAACAGAAATGTTCCTAATTATGAGTATATATTTTTCCGTAGTTAAAGGTATATTTCAGGTATAAAAATTAATAGCAGGAACATATTAGTATACTTAAAGTGCAAAAAAATAATATGTAAATAAATAGTCAACTATAGTAAATAATACTTCCCTTTTCAACAGTATATACTAACATAAAATTGTACTATTTTTAAATATATAAAACGTATATTAGTATCATGCTCTTACCTATTTTTACAATACAACTTTTAACACACTTTAAAATAATTGTAATTTAGTATATTTCCTAAAAAATATATATAAATATTTTAGAGTAATGTTTAAAGTGTGCATTATTTTTAAATATATTTTAGGTTGTGTGCTCAAAAGTGTCATAATATATTTCAAAAATACATGATTTAATATCCTGGAGTTGTGGTATTTATTATTTGAGTATAATTTTACTTATTCGTGCTTGGAATTCACTTCTTACTTGGGCATCTCTTACAGAAACCGATCAAATGTATGACATTTTTAAATATAGCATTATTGTGATTCAAGCCTAATAATATTTGTAATAAGTTTATCATGTTACAATAATACATACAACACACCAACAGCACACAACATGTGCACATAACGAACAGCTACAAGTGCACTTGCAGTATAAAACTACTAAACTAGTAGTTTAATGAGAGTATACTTCAGTACACTTTTATAAACTAAAAAATGTATTTGGACTAGTAAACTATCTACGTTGTTTTAGTGCAAATGAAAAGTTGTGTACTCAAGGTTTACTACTTAAAAGTACACTTTTATAAACTAAAAAGTGGGCCAGTTTAGTCCCAACTTAAGTAGTATTGAAATAGTACACTTGATATTAGTATACTAGTCAAGTCAAGTCAAGTAAACTTTATTTATATAGCGCTTTTAACAATGTAGATTGTTTCAAAGCAGCTTTACAGTGTTAAACAGGAAAATAATGCAGCATAATTTTATTAAGCTGTATAGCCATTTGATGTCATCAGTTCATTTCATTTTCCATACGGTGACAGTGTGGGCTTTAGATCAATAATTAGATCAGTATTTTAGTTTATATGGTTAATTTAGTTTATTAATTAGATTTATTTCGATGTTTAGTTGAAAAATTTAGTGTCCCCAATACATAAAGTACACTTAAAATAAACTTAATAAAACATACTTGAAGTATATTTATTTTTTTGAAAGGGTCATAATGCAGTTTATAGTTATTATCGTTTATTTTAAATAAATTATATTCATTTCTTATTATTTAGGTTATAATTATTATATGAATTATTTGATATTCAGACCTGAATGCTCGTAATGCTCTTATCTAATGATAAGCAGCTCAACGGGTAACTAGCACACAATAAACATGTATTCATTTATATCAGCTTCTAGTAAACAGGATTGATTTATGAATATGAATATTGTATTTTCAGTAATTTGATCACTCTTACCGTTAGTAAACACCTGCTGATTCACATAATACTGGATTCAGAACTGGATTCACTGTGTGTGAACATAAAACGTAATATATAATGAAAACGAGTTCCTGAAGAAACTTACCTTTAATAGTTATTTGATAATTGTGCGGATAAAGCGCGATATTAGCTCTGTTTTTCGGTTAAACGCAGACTGATGACGCATTAACAACACGCTCAAAGCTTCACCATGGCAACGTCTTAAAGAGACAGCACCGGGTTTCTAACGTAAGCCTTTACTGTAAGACTTTTTGGGAAAAAAATGAATAAATACGCTAACAATATTATACTATTTACGGCTATGGTCACTATATTCATATTTTACGCATGTGAGAAATTAAATTAAACGTTGACTTGATTGTAAAAGGATTGTCTATCTGTCTTAAGTGTATTCAGAGGGAATTAAGGTCACTGTGCAAAAATCTGAGGAAACAATATGTTTTAAATAGAGAAATAAGAGCGAAATAAAGTAAATATCATATACATTTGTACGTAATCTAGGAGAAAGATGAAAACGCGGCGGACTGCGCATGCGCGGCTCACGCGCTGTTCTCCTTCAGTGTGCCCTCAGTCTCGCGCTGTGCAGTGCAGAAACACCGTCAGGCACATCGACACGGCAAAAACACGGTAGGGTTGACTGATTTACACCGAAACATTGCTCGATACACCGGAAAAACACGGACTCTTTCACATTCTGTCGAGAAATAGTGAGCGCTGTCGTTATTCTGGAGACACTGGGGCTGTAGTTTTTCCAGTCAGCTCGGGTTCAGGGCCGCAGAGACGTCATGACGCGATAATAATGATGATAATAAAATCTCTGCTACGGTTTATTCCTTAAAACAAGATTTTAATTCTCATACTGGAGTGTTACGCGTCTAATCTCAGTGGTTTGGTGTTAAATATGTCGGTGTTTCATCAAGGACACGGCTTTTTGATTTTGACGGGTAACGTAAAATAACGGACTGTGTTCCGCGCGCGCGCGCTCCCTCTGATATAACGGGCAGATATAAAGCAATAAACCCGCGAAAACGCTCTTGTTAATACTGATCACTGATCTTTAAGGTATCAAGCTGCTCCCGTTATTCGTTATCTGGGCGTTGTGCGTGCGTCGCGTCACTCACGCGCGATGATTATGCAGCCTTGAGCGACTTTTTCTTTCTTTGTGTGTGTTGGGACGATGCTTGAAGTCCAAAATGATTCAAAAACATGATCAAATCCACTAAAACAGCCTCAGAACGACATGTGTGTATCATGTTTGGCAGTCATTGATCTCATTGCTATTGTTCTTTGCTCTGTCATTGTTTTATAGACACGTTATTTTGTTACTTAGTCGTTGTTAACGTCTTAACGACCATCATTTAATAATATTAAAATGTAAACACCATGTCTAGGTCATTGTGACTTGACTTATACTCTTTGGTGTGGGTTAAAAAATACCCAAAACTGATAGTCAAGCAAAACTGAATGTAAACAATACAGAAAATGGAACCATAGCAGCTTTATGTTCATGCATATCTTTCATAAAGAGTCAATAACAGTATAGTGTGTGTGTGTGTGTGTTTGTTTGAGTGGTTTGTTACAGATAGGGAAGTGTCTGGTGTATATATATATATATATATATATATATATATATATATATATATATATATATATATAATATAATATATATTAAATAATAATAAATGTCACTGCAAAAAAGCACAGCACACATCAACTCTATTGCATTTAAAAAGCTACTTATTTAATGTATTTCTGGCATAATTGTTTTGTTTTACAGCTAAACATTCTCACTTGAGCAGTGCATGGAACTTTATAATCATTTTTATAGAATTATTCATTGCAAGCGTATACACAGTTCAGGCATAACATTATGACCACCTTCCTAATATTGTGTTGGTCCCCCTTTTGCTGACCCGTCGAGGCATGGACTCCACTAGACCCCTGAAGGTGTGCAAGATGTTAGCAGCAGATCCTTAAAGTCCTGTAAGATGCGAGGCGGGGCCTCCGTGGATCGGACTTGTTTG
>CM042253.1:3310346-3395346 GCA_023566225.1 Romanogobio albipinnatus | reverse complement strand
AACTCAACGCTAAGCCCTCAGTACCGAGCCGAGCAGTTCCCTCGCGGGGAGTGCTTGCTGTATTTTGCCTTGTTTTGAATGCACTTTAATGTGCTGTATGGAAAACAATGTCTTAAATGAACTTGAGAGGAAATGAGATGCGCGGGACAACGCGTCTGATCCGCATCATGTTCGGCAGAGGTAGATCTTAAAGTGACAGTAGCACTGATAATGTCTGTCATTAATGTTCAAAGAACAACGGGAACAGAGAAGATTGTAGCTTTAATGATGATTCATCTATACTTCACTTATTATTAATGCTGTTAAGAAAAGTGTTTGATAACTTTATTCAGTTTCTGTGTAGACTATGTCTAACAGGGAAGGCCATGGGTAAATATAACATTTATTATAATGGGTTTATGTAAAGATTGTCTTAAGTTCAGTTAAATTAAAAGTTGTTATTTTTTAAAGCCTAATGTTGAAATTGGGAGCTTTCAGTTATACTGAAATGTAACGTCATCAATGTTTCATATAGACATTAATATCAGTGATACTGGCCTTCATTCATAAAAAGATGCCAATTTAAAATATACTGTCTAAGTTGTTTCTAAATTAATTTGGAGAGTAACTGAAAATATTAAAAACTCCAATGTTTTTAATTGCAATTAATCATGATTAATTACAGAAAAAAATTGATTAAATTTTTATTTTTTTAATTATCAATTCACAGCACTAATATTTAGTTGTGACTTGAAGTACTTAGAGTGCAGTGTTATGTTGCATCATGCGGTATTTGTCCTGAAAAGTAAATGTGATGTTTACCTCAATAAGTTTAAGGTCATTCCTATTTTATGTTTTATGTTCTATTATATTAACATTAAAAACACACTCTTTTTACGACTAAAATAACAGTTAAGAGTAAAAAAAAACTGTATTCCCAAAAATTAAAACGGGAAAAAAAAGGAATTAGCAAAAATTAAAACGGAAAAAATGGAATTTGGGAAAAAATAAAACGGATTTCATAGGGCCCTACTTACAGTATAACTGAAAGCTCCCAATTTCAACATTTATTAGGCTTTAAAAAATAACAACTTTTAATTTAATTGAACTTAAAACAATCTTTACGCAAACCCATTATAATAAATGTTATATTTACCCATGGCCTTCCCTGTTAGACATAGTCTACACAGAAACTGAATAAAGTTATCAACACCTTTCTTAACTGCATAAATAATAAGTGAAATATAGATGAATCATCATTAAAGCTACAATCTTCCCTGTTCCCGTTGTTCTTTGAACATTAATGACAGACATTATCAGTGCTACTGTCACTTTAAGATCTACCTCTGCCGAACATGATGCGGATCAGACGCGCTGTCCTCATTTTCTCTCAAGTTCATTTAAGACATTTTTCCATACAGCACATTAAAGTGCATTAAAAACAAGGCAAAATACAGCAAGTGCTCCGTACTGAGGGCTTAGCATTGAGTTTCTTAACTTTTTTGCAGACGAAAGCAGAGCCGTGGAGAGCCGCTTTAGGGTAATTCCACGCAAAAATGTCACATCCATAACGCCAACTAAATACCATGGCATTGTGTTGGTGTTATGGATGTGACAGTTTTCCGCGGAATTGCCCTTTACCATACTCTCATTGTTTTGAAGGGGGAGCTGAGGGGTTGTGTCGCCCAGATTTGCTTCCCCCGGTCTGCATTTTTCCCAGACATACGTTCTTCTCCCACACAAAACAGCATTTCATTCCAAATATGTAAAATTCTGGGAAATTCTGCATTAACACTAGATTCCGTGTTAATGTGCCGATTCCGTCCGCGATTCTATAATTGCGGAAATTATAGGGCCCTACATTGAGAGGATCGTTATCCTGTAGAATTAGATCAAATACTGATGTTTATACATTTGAGCATATAGAGTATATGAGATATGAGAGGTACTGTACATAGTCACACACTCACTCTCTCTCTCTCTCTCTCTCTCTCTCTCTCTCTCTCTCTCTCTCTCTCTCTCTCTCTCTCTCTCTCTCTCTCTCTCTCTCTCTCTCTCTCTCTCTCTCTCTCTCTCTCTCTCTCTCTCTCTCTCTCTCTCTCTCTCTCTCTCTCTCTCTCTCTCTCTCTCTCTCTCTCTCTCTCTCTCTCTCTCAGGCTTTGGAGCTGTTAAGCTGGACCTGAAGACCAAGTCTCAGAGTGGAGTTGTGAGTTGCTCTTCTTCACTAACACACTAAATGCACACAAGCACCAGGTGCATGACTGATGTCAGTGTGGTGGTGTATGTCAAAGTGTCATGGCTCTGCCATCTGAAATCTTCACTGTGTGCTCTTATTCAAGAGTTATTTTCCTGTTGCTCTTTTATTAAACTTAGTTCATGTTTACTTGTGAACATCCTCTTCCTGTAAAGAAAACATCTTCCTGAGTGTGTGTGAGTGTAAGCTTGTGTATGTGTATGTGCGTGCGTGAGTGAGTGAGTGAGTGAGTGAGTGAGTGTTTGAGAGTGTGTGTGTGCATGTGTGTGTGCATGTGTGTGTGCACGTGTGTGTGCACGTGTGTGTGTGTGTGTGAGTGAGTGAGTGTTTGAGAGTGTGCGTGCGTGCGAGCGAGTGAGTGTTTGAGAGTGTGTGTGTGAGTGTGTGTGAGTGAGTGAGTGAGTGTTTGAGAGTGTGTGTGTGCACGTGCGTGAGTGTGAGTGAGTGAGTGTTAGAGAGTGTGTGTGTGCACGTGCGTGAGTTTGTGTGAGTGAGTGTTTGAGAGTGTGTGTGTGCATGTGCGTGAGTATATGTGTGTGAGTGAGTGTTTGAGAGTGTGTGTGTGCACGTGCGTGAGTATATGTGTGTGAGTGTGTGAGTGAGTGAGTGAGTGAGTGAGTGTTTGAGAGTGTGTGTGTGCACGTGCGTGAGTTTGTGTGAGTGAGTGTTTGAGAGTGTGTGTGTGCATGTGCGTGAGTATATGTGTGTGAGTGAGTGTTTGAGAGTGTGTGTGTGCACGTGCGTGAGTATATGTGTGTGAGTGAGTGTGTGAGTGAGTGAGTGAGTGAGTGAGTGTTTGAGAGTGTGTGTGTGCACGTGCGTGAGTTTGTGTGAGTAAGTGAGTGAGTGAGTGTTTGAGAGTGTGTGTGTGCACGTGCGTGAGTTTGTGTGAGTGAGTGAGTGAGTGAGTGTTTGAGAGTGTGTGTGCACGTGCGTGAGTATATGTGTGTGAGTGAGTGTTTGAGAGTGTGTGTGTGCACGTGCGTGAGTATATGTGTGTGAGTGAGTGAGTGAGTGAGTGAGTGAGTGAGTGAGTGAGTGAGTGAGTGAGTGAGTGAGTGAGTGAGTGAGTGTTTGAGAGTGTGTGTGTGTGTGTGTGCACGTGCGTGAGTGAGTGAGTGAGTGAGTGAGTGAGTGAGTGAGTGAGTGAGTGAGTGAGTGAGTGAGTGAGTGAGTGAGTGAGTGAGTGAGTGAGTGAGTGAGTGAGTGAGTGAGTGCGTGCGTGCGAGTGAGTGTTTGAGAGTGTTTGAGAGTGTGTGTGTGAGTGTGTGTGAGTGTGTGTGAGGGTTTGAGAGTGTGTGTGTGCACGTGCGTGAGTGAGTGAGTGAGTGTGTGTGAGTGTTTGAGAGTGTGTGTGTGCACGTGCGTGAGTGAGTGAGTGAGTGAGTGAGTGTTTGAGAGTGTGTGTGTGTGCACGTGCGTGAGTGTGTGTGTGTGTGTGTTTGTGGCTTCTGTATTGCTTTAATTCCACATGAATCTGAGTGATTGCATCCGTTTCTCTTTCCTAACCTGCTTCTCTCTGTCTTTCCTGCTTTCTTTATTGGACGCCCGTGTCAGATGGTAAGACTGAGATGTTTTATAAGAGGATGTGAATTTGTTTAGTCTCTTTTGGCGACTAATTCTGTTCTTCACTAACGTTGAGAAGGTTTCATGACAGTGCTGTGTGAGAACAATGCTAGGAGCACTTATTGAGCAGGAAATTCCCATAATTCAGTTTAAACCGTGAAATGTACAACTTTTAACACCATTTCCTGTTTACAAATGTGCATCGATAAAGGTAGACGTCAAATTAAGCTTTAGTCCTACTTGTGTCCTACTACCAAAGTCTTGCATTAAAAACAAATTGTGCAACTAAATGAAGTACTGAGCTAATTAAAAACAAACACTAGTGCTAGTGATACGAGCAGCTGGTGCGGCTCAACCCTCCTCTCCAATTCCTTCCTTATTTCCTGTTAATCCATCCTCTTCCTCTCTCCCACAGTTCAGCATCTCTCTCTTTTGTTCTTTCCCTGCATCCTTTCACGTCCTGTGTTTCCCTCTCGTTTCTCAGGAGTTTTCCACCGGCGGCTCCAGTAACACAGACACCGGAAAGGCGGGTGGAAACCTGGAGACCAAGTACAAAGTGAAGGAGCTGGGCTTGAGTTTGAACCAGAAGTGGAACACAGATAATGTTCTGACAACCGAAGTGACTCTGGAAGATCAGGTGAGTCCAGGTGGCTATTTATAACATATGCATAAACATTTAAATGGGTGTGTAATGCTCTGTGTTGTGTGTGTGCAGCTTGCCAAAGGTCTGAAGCTGGGATTGGACGCTTCATTTGTGCCCAACACTGGGTACGTGAACTCTCTCAATCAACAGATAGAGTTTACTTTAATAAATAAAGTAATACGTGACTTTTTCTTTAATAAAATTATTATTTTGATGATTTTGGATTATGCATTTTGAAATGTGACATTTGTGAATTGTGTTGACATTTTGAATATTAATTAAAGATAATGAATATGAATTATATTTAGTTGTTTGTATATTTTAAATGACTAAACTGAGCTAAAAGACAAAAAGAAAAAAACATACAATTATTTATTTTTAAGTTGACCAGACATTTTCAATGTCATAATCTCAGTACTTATTAAATTAATTAAATATTTATTTAATTAAGTGTGTGTGTGTGTGTGTGTGTGTGTGTGTGTGTGTATGTATATATATTATATAATTGATAAATTCCCAATTAATAATTAAATTTATATATATTATATATTAATAAAATATATTATATATATATATATATATATATATATATATATATATATATATATATATATATATATATATATATACAAAAATTATATTAATATATAAATAAAACAAATATATATATAATTATATTATTATATATGTAAAAATTATAATATAATTTGTATTTTTTTATACATTCCCATAGGTTAATTAATCATTATATTAATATATATATATATATAAAAAATATTAATATATTAAAAAAAGAAAGAAAAACAATATAAATATAAAGTATAATTAATATATTAAAATATATTAATACAATTTGATATAGATATATTATAATTTGTATTTTTTATACATTCCCATAAGTTAATTAATAATTAAATTAATATATATTATATATTAATACAAATATATGAATATATTAATATGTGTGTGTGTGTGTGTGTGTGTATATGTGTATGTATATATATATATATATATATATATATATATATATATATATATATATAATGTTTTTTTATTTACCCTCTCTCTGACATCTTCAGGAAGAAGAGCGCTAAGCTGAAGACGGGATATAAGCGTGATTTCATGAACGTGGGGTGTGATCTAGATTTCGATCTGGCCGGTCCCACGGTTCACGCTGCAGCGGTTCTGGGCTATGAAGGCTGGCTGGCTGGGTATCAGATGGCCTTTGACACAGCCAAGTCCAAACTCGCCCAGAACAACTTCGCTTTGGGCTACAAGGCGGGAGACTTCCAGCTACACACCAATGTGTGAGGAAACACTGGACCAGCACTTCACATCCAAAACACCACTGATATATCATCATTTACTCGCCTTTACATCCTTCCAAACCCGAATGACACAAAAAAGAGAAGTCCGGCTGAACGTCCAGACAGTGATCAAGGGCTGTCAATCTCCAAATTGACAAAAAGCACCATAAAAGTACAATTAAATGCTAATAGTGATTGGCTATGTGCTTAAACATGTTAAAATCCTTATTAAAATGTGCTAGCATCATGGTAACAACATACTTAATCATGTTAGCACTGCCTAGCTACGTGCTAAAACATGCTAGCAACATCTAGTGAAGCATTAAATCATACTAGCATCATGCTTACATGTTAATTTTAGTTTTATTTACTGTAGTAACACTGGCTCATAGTGCCAATGAGATGTGATTAACAGTATTTATTCTCCTGAAAGTAATCGTGTGTGTGTGTGTGTGTGTGTTGCAGTAATGATGGTACAGAGTTCGGCGGCTCCATTTATCAGAAGGTGAATGGTCAGCTGGAGACGGCGGTGAATCTGGCCTGGACCGCAGGCAGTAACAACACACGCTTTGGCATCGCTGCTAAATACCAGCTAGACAAAGACACCTCTATCGCTGTGAGTCTACAGAACGCCATCCTGTTCCTGTCCTTCTAACACTCACAAATATCACTGACGCTTGATGCCAATGTGTGTGTCTCTACAGGCCAAAGTGAATAACGCTAGTCTGGTTGGAGTAGGATACACACAGAGCCTCCGGCCAGGTAAACAAACACCTTCATGTGATTAAACATCAGGTATTAAAGGGACAGTTCACCCAAAATGAAATTTCTGTTATCCTTTGCTCACACTCAAGTTGTTCCAATCCTGTTTGAGTTTCTTTTTTCTGCTGAACACAAAAGAAGATATTTTGAAGAATATGGGTAACCAAACAGTTGATGAACCCCATTGAAATGATGAAAGAATTTACATTTTCGGGAGAACTACCCCTTTAAAGGGTCATGAAACCACCTGTTGCAGCAGCCGTCAGTTCTCACCACAGTTTTGAAAAATGCTATAAAAGTGGGCGTGGTTAAGCTGCGGAGGGGAGGGGGATGAGAGGAGACTGACTGACAACACAGTAGAAGCATCAAAGCTTCCCCAAAAAAAGTGCACGCTGCAAAATATAATTACGTAACACAATATACACATGGTTTTGTAAGCTCCCCGTAAATAACACAAATACATAAAGTACATATCCTGTGACCGCTATCATTTATTGCACAAATAAAAGCACAGCCATTCGCATAGAAAATATATACGAACACGCCGTTCATTGATAACATTTGAGGCTTATTTTGCAGTGTTTTATGAGCTGTTTGATCGGTTAATGGGCCGTAAAGAGCGGTTACACTCACAGTGTGGGTGAATCGTGTTTGTTTCGAAGACTCAGGATCTACTGAAGAGAACTTGTGCGACGCAGAAACTCTTACAAAGCAAAAAAAATCACTTGGTTTTGATCCATTCATGTATATCTCTCTCTTTGAATGCGTGCTGCTGTGTGACCTCCTTGTCATTTCGGACTTATAACAAAAAACAGAACAATGTCTAAAAGCTGATATGTGACAGGGTGTACAGCAAACAAAACCCAGAACCAAAAACACTGAAGTTTTTATAAGCCGTTGACCCAAAAAATGAGCGTTTAAGGACAAAAAAAGTGGATACAGGCAATAGAGACAGAGCGCCACTGCTATATTACACTGAGAACTACACCCACTGGAGGGGAACGTGATCAGCGACAGGAAATATAATATATAAAACTGACATTTGGATATTTGACTTAACAGTTTACGGAGTTTCAGTGACATTATTACATTAAACGACTATATATAATGTTGAATATATTGTATAACAATGCAATGGGGGAATATTTGTGGGCCCTGATAATAATACACTAATAATAATATTATTTTAATAATAATAAAAAAGTTAAAAAAACCCTCTTCTTTATTTTGGATTAAAATATATCGGGATACATATTGTATCGTGAGTTCAGTATCGCGATTCATATCGAATCGTGACACGAGTGTTTCGTTACACCCCTATACCACACCCTTTAAATAACACAACAAATACTGCGCTATTGACTTTAGAGCAGGTGTGTGTTGGTCAATGGTGCAGTCGTTTTCAGTTCCTCACAATAGCAACACTCCAACAATGCTCCTGAACACACCTGATCAGACCAGACGCCCATGGGTGAACAGATGCGCCAGTGCATTTGCTATTTAACCCCTTAACTGTCAGCCCCCTTTTTGAGAATACACATGAAAATGCACCATCCAAACTTAAAGGGCTGTAATTCAAGAATGCTTTGGAATATAGATGTAAGTTTGGTCTTGTTTTAAAGAAGACACTCTGCAGATTATTGAAATTCAAAATATGAAAGTATGAAAAAGTTCTGGAAGTTTAAATGAAATGAAAATACTGTACTAAATATTTTTTATTTTATATAAAATATATATATTTTACAAAAAATGTTTCTCTAAAATGACTATAAAATCAAAGCCATGTGTCTGACTATGTTCCCATGAGATTTTGTTTAGGCGCTGTACCAAAAATAGCCACCGGGTGTCATCCGAAACCGATTGATTGTTTTTTTTGGTGCATTTTCCTGTAAATGTCTGTCCAAATATCACTTCCATCACAAAACAGTCACCAAATCTCCTAATTTCCGACGATGTGTGTTTTGTCCAAGATTTTGATTATAAAGTAGTTTAAATAAATGTTGTGATATGAAACATGACACCGCCCACTAGGGGGAGGAGCCCGCTAGAAGACATTACAGTACCGTTTCCATGGTAACACAACGTCAGATTTCAAATCGGTTTTCACAGGATGGATTTTGAGTTTGTAAGAATGATACCCAATTTATGATAATTACTCAAATATATGATACGAAAAAAAGGCGACATTAAAAATGTTAAACAACGTGGCGCTGGACGTGAAAACGAGAACTAGCAAAAAACACTTGCGTCTGGCGTCAAATTGCACCGGGTGTATGATAGGGCCCGTGCGCTCAAACAGCAACATTACACACTAAAGAGAGTTGTAAACGAGGTCAATAGTGCCAATGAAGCATAATGATGTCTTGTGTGTTCTGCAGGTGTGAAGCTCACTCTGTCTGCTCTGATCGACGCCAAGAACTTCAACGCCGGAGGACACAAGGTGGGCATGGGCTTCGAGCTGGAGGTGTAACGACGGACGGACGGAAGCAGAGAGGCATCAACGGAAAGAAAAGCAACACGGGGGAGCTGACATCACGACTGCAACACACCTTCCCCCTGTAATTCCTGGTTAACTAATCTGGCCTTAAACCCTCTAGAACCTCAACCAATAAGAAACCGGATCACCAGTCACATGATTTCTGTCCACACCAATCCTCCATCACCAGCTCACTATGTGACAACATATCATGGCAATTATTAATGTTACACACGTGGCACCGTTTCTTTTGTTTTTAAATTGAACTAGATAAATATCCTGATGCTTGTCTGTGGTGTGTGAACCGTCGCACAGGACCTGATATGTGTGCGTGTGTTGTGCTTATAGTTCATGCTACTCTCTGAATGTCAAGCCCCTCACACACACGTTGCATATTTTATCACACAATTTGGTTGTGTTTGTAGGCTGGAGTTATTTAGAGGACGGTCCATGACCTTCTCTGATTTATTCCCCAAAAAACGGATTATTGTTAAAAGCGGAGGACTAGAAGAAGAAACTGGTGTTGAGGAACTCAATAAAAGAGGAATGTTGACTGAATTTGAACTTTATTTGCTTTTTATCCTTTTTACAAATGTTAAGAAATCAAAAACAAACACAAGATTCTTTTTTTTGTGTGTAAAAACTGTACACCAGGGTTATTATAGTTAACTAAAACCATAAAAGACCAACTAATATATAAAAAACATTTTATTTCAGCTACATTTCTCATTTTCATTTAGTTGAACTTGTACTAAAAATTGAAATGAAAAACTATAGACAAATAATGACAAGCACAAATTAAAAAATATTTTTTCTCAGCATATAAAAATTACTTGAGCAACTGCATATTTCATAAGTTCACATGCTCAAGGACAGGTTGATCTTTTGTCATGAAATCTCTATGAACACAATAACAAACGTCCACGTTTACACATGTGATCATCACTCGGGCCATCTAGCCACAGCGAGGTCATGAGCAACTAAGGCAGATTTACATTTAGACACTTTTATCCAAAGCGACTTACAAATGAGGAACAGCACAAGCGATTTGTCATAGAGCCAATAATATTCATGGTACACAATTCAATGTGCACATGTGAAGAGGCGTTTGCATAGAAGACAACAGCAGAAACAACAGAAAGGCTGGAATATAGAACTTGAAACTTTTAAAGTCCCCCTGTAGTCGATCATTTCATCCCTTAAAACTCATCTTTCATCACCAAAATGACATATTTAAAGGTTTTTTTCCTTGGAAAATAAATTCTTCATACCTTAAAGCTACACTGTGTGATATTTTCCCCCATCTAGCGGTGAAAAGGTATATGACCATCCAGTAAATATTAGTTTCTGTTCCTTCCAATTCCGATTTCGTTTGAACTCCTACGGTGGCCGATTTAGTCCAAAATTAACATGGCTTCCAGTTCAATCCAGCAATCCCCCTCTTCACATTCGACACGGTGCCATCGAGTGTTAAAACGCGAAAGGCGAAGCTTGAATTTACGGGTATGTCCCTCTTTGGCTAATGTACTTTCAAGATGGAGGGGCAACATGGCGACCCCCATTCGAACCCCTTACCCGTATGGATTTTCAATGGCATATTATAAACTTACGAGAATACTTTATTACTTGAAAGAAGTAAATATACATTAATGAGCGCATATATTTTTGAAAGAACTAAGTGTTTTTACTAAAAAAGTTACACAGTGTAGCTTTAAAATAGCTTGAATGTAACTCTACACCCTTGACTCATTTAATATGCGTGGTTATATGAATATGCAAATGAGCCCCGCCTCCAAACACCAGCGATTTCAAACTTTTTTCCCCTCACTGCAGTTTTAAGAAGAAAATGCGTATATGTATTTGCACACGGTCTGTCTGAAAGCATATTAAAAACGCCACAGACATATAAACAACACTAAAAGCTTGATTTTCACCACAGGGGGACTTTAAAAACAGTTTTTAAGGGGTTTCTAACCCTATTAAAAGGTAAGAAAGGCATCAAGTGTGATTGGACAGCAGTGCATTGGCCTGCAGTCTCACGGTTCCTCCAGTTGGTGGCGGTACAGCATCATTTCTGTTTGAGGTAATGAGCAGTTTACACTGTGACATCAAGCCAGATCCTGCCCTCCATTCAACCACTTCCACTCCCTCAGTATCTAAAAGAGAAGCGTCAGTGATCAAGATCATCTCGTAATGTGTAAACAAAGGTACAAATATTTAGTGTTTTCCAAAATACTTCTTAAGAATGATGTTCTTTCTTAAAGGGTTAGTTCCGATCAAAATGAACATTTCCTGATTATTTTCTCACCCCCATCCCATCCAAGATGTTCACGTCTTTTAGTGGAGCGGCTAAGTGATATAATCGTTCAGTTTATGATACAAGCGTGAAAATTGGCATGAGCAGTCTCCATGGGTCACTTGACAAGAAGATTGTCCGAGCCACTTGAAATTTCAAGTGGCTGAGAGTGTTTTCTTGTCAAGCAATCCTTAGAGACAGCTCAAGGCAATTTTCATGCTTGTATCACCAACTACATGATTTCTTAAGCCTAATTGCTCCACTAAGGTGGTGGCTAGCTTGAAAAATGGCCGCCATCTTGAAATTTCAAGTAGCTGTGGGTGGCTTATAGTCTAGTGACCATCAGAGACTGCTCATGCCAATTTTCATGCTTGTATCACCAAATAAACCACTATATCACAACTGCTCCACTAAGGTGTCGGCCATCTTGAAAAATGGCCGCCATCTAGAAATTTCAAGTGGCTCGGACAATTTTCTTGTCAAGTGACCCATGGAGACTCCAATTTTCACGCTTGTATCATAAACTGAACGATTCTGCCAAACATAAGCACTTAGCCGCTCCACTATTTCTTTCTTCAGTCGAAAATAAATTCAGTTTTTTTGAGGAAAACATTTCAGGATTTTTCTCCACATAATGGACTTCAATGGGAACCAACGGATGAAGGTCCAAATCACTGCGGTTTCAGAGGAAGAGCTTCAGAGGCTCTGACCGATCCCAGCTGAGGAATAGGATCTGATCCAGACAAAACCATTGGACATTTTCCCAAAAAACACATTTATATACTTTTTAACCACGACTGCTTAACTTCGGTATTGTCCGTGATGTAGGTGGAAGTGCCAAAACTCATCTCGTTCTCCTCCTACTTTAAAATTGTCCGTCATCGTTGTTTTACCTGTATTTTTGTAAAGGCTGTTTGTTTTAGTTTTTGCGTGTTCGTTTTAACACTGGGTCAGTACTTCCACCTACGTCACGTGACCTTTACGGCGTGATGACGTCATGCGTCGTGAAGCACAACACAGAAGTCACGCATTCGTGGCAGGGGTGTAAATTTCATCTAAAGGTTGGGGGGGACAATAAACATGAAATTTCTCAAGGGGACACAAATAATACAGCCAAAATCGTACTTGTAAGGATATGTGTACCACAACAAAAAAAAAACATTTCGTACTCATTTTGCCGTTTTGGTGCACTGAAAAATGATGTAATGTCCGTTTTTCTTTTCTCTGTCATTTTATCTGACCAACAACACAAAGCGATAGTAGTTTAAATACGATTAAAGTTCACCACGCAGTCATATTATAATTATTAAATTATCTTGCGTCCTCCACATAGTATTTTACACTATGATATTCAGATATTCAACTGCAGAAGCCTCTGATCTGCCACTTATTATCATATTGAGCCAAACCCCACACAGATCTGACTGAACTTTCGGTTTAGAATTAGCCAATTTTTAGAATTTGTGGGCGGGTTGTTTGAATTTTGGGTTCATTAGCCGATTATTCATAATTAAAAACACAACAACAAAACAGTCCAATGACACACTCCCTTAAATAGGCGCTTTTACGCTTTGAAACCAAATCTTGGATAATCTTGTCTGTCAGCGGTTTGCTCGTTCGGCTCGTGCTGTATTGAGCAGACACATTCAGTTTTTAATTGTTTTGTCAGTTCTCTAACTGAACTCAATGATGTTATTACTGTACAGCGGAGCGGAGCGGGGCGGCGGTGGGCAAGTGATGTTAACAGTGTTTTGCCTAATCTGTATTAAAGAGAAAAGAATCACTTCATCTGACGTTTAAAGTGAATAAAATAGCCTTGACAGCTCCTACTGGTGTTTCACAACTGCTGTCTGAAGAGCCTTGTTCTCTCCCCAAACTTGTGTGGTAGTTTTTCTGCGGTCTATGGGTAACGTTAGTTGAGGTGCATGGTGGATCAAACCACTGTGAGGAAAGGGGGGAGGGGGGGCTCAAAATGTTTCTAAACTTAAAACGCATTTTTTGTCTCGTTTGCGTTTGTATTGTTTTACTACTTACACATTTATTTTAAGTATATATTGTTATATTATTTACAATACTCAGCATGGTTTTTAGGGGGGGACAGCCCTCAGATTGGGGGGGTCCTGTCCCCTCCATCCCCCCCGCGATTTACGCCCCTGATTCGTGGTTAAAAAGTATATAAATGTGTTTTTTGGGAAAATGTGTCCCGATGGTTTTGTCTAGATCAGATCCTATTCCTCAGCTGGGATCGGTCAGAGCCTCTGAAGCTCTTCCTCTGAAACTGCATTGATTTGGACCTTCAACCGTTGGTTCCCATTGAAGTCCATTATGTAGAGAAAAATCCTGGAATGTTTTCCTCAAAAAACTTCATTTCATTTTTCAGAGCAGCCCTGTTTCACAGGTAACAGTCTGTCTTCAGAACACCCCCTTGTTTCCACTTCTTTTGGATTAGCCCAACCCACTGGAGATGCAAACAGATGAATGTACGCTACTTTGCTGTATAGGCCTATTATTTATTTAATTGTGAGAGTTTTTTCCTAGTCAGTCCTCTTCTACCATGTCAACAAAGACATCGGCAGTGTGGCAGCATTTTTTAACAATAGAAAATGGGAAAAAAGTCGAATGCAAATTTTGCAAGCAACAGTTCGCATATCACACATGAAGACGGTAAGCTAACTTGTCTGCGTTAGGTTGCCCCGTCTGTTTTGAGTTGCACTTTATTTAGTTTCTGCTCTTGATCTGACTTGTTTAATAAATATTCCTTTTTTATTAAAGTTGCTTTTATGTTTAAGAGTAAAAGCTTTAAGTTAATAGTCTATTCGTTGAGCTGATCCTCTGTTCACAGAGCGGCTGAAATGATAGAGTCTGTCAGTTATTATAATACATATGACAGAAACAATTGTCTAAATTATGTTGCATATTCCTCAAAAGTTCTTGTGATGATATCACTAGTTGACAACATAGTACTATATTTTCGGAAATCATAGGCTATGATGGTGCACGTGATGCAACTCTGTCAGAGCCAGACTCGTGTGTCAGACTCATTTCAGTGCAAAATAATCAGGTCAAAAACTATTTAATATACTGCAAATAGCCTACTAGTGTTTTTTATGTTTATTTATCAATAATTTAGGCAGACAACAAGGCTACCAAGTACTGCGCACAGTGCGCAGCTAATTCATTTAACGTCATTTAACGAAAATCTCAGGACCTCAGTCGACCAAGATTTTCTGTGGCTGATTACAGCCCTAGTTTTTTGACCTTGAACTATGTAAACCTATCGTAGGATTACCTGCATGCTGGTCTCCGTTTCCTGAATTGTGTCTTGCACTAAACTCTGCAGGCGGTTCTCAAACATCTTGCTCTCCTCAATCACGACCTGAGACTCGTCTCTGAACACACACAAGAGAGAAGCGCTCATGATGGAAACATGCAAATGAATGCAAATGTGTGTGGCACGCACTGGCGCTGGACTCACGTCTGCGGTACGTCGGACGGCCGGTGAGACATCAGAGGGTGTCCGGGCGCTGGTGGAGTCCGTCCTCCATCTGGACTGCCACTCACGGGGCTACGAACCTTACTCTAAAACACACAAGCTCAAATCAAGCATCTGGTGCATGCTGCATATCTGGGGTTTTCTAGGCATGCATAGATCGTGAGTGCACACTGGAGAGCTAGTATGAGTAGTTTGCATACACAGGCCACTTTGAGCAGGTTCCACAGCTCCTTCTGTCTCTTCTCCTGCAGGTGCAGCAGCCGCTTCTCGCTCCGGGCCATCGCACTCACCATCCCCTCCACACGGGGCAGCAGCTCCAGCACTCTCTGACGGCACACCATCGTCTTACTGCGCACACACAGACACTTTCAACTTTCATTTATGTATATTTAAATATAAACACTGAACACGTGACAGTATGCAAGATGAAGAATCCAGACTCCAGGGTCACATTTGTGTGCTATAAGTTTTGGCCTATCAGAGCATTAACCCTCTGGTGCTCTTCGTTTAGGGGTTGCATTGGTCATCTTCCCGGTCACTTTGTTCCTTTAAGTTGCTAGTTTTTAAAAATGCTAACATTTTACTATGTATGATGTTCAGTATTTGAATGCTGCCTATGAAGACAGCACACATGAAAACTAGGGATCGGAACAGAGCTCATATCATAATCACAGGATGTTGTGTCTGCTGAAATCGAATGAAATGTCTCACAGGAACAGACCTCAGGTGTGTGTAAAAGTCCCGTAGCTTCCTCTCGTAGAACTGCACGGCTTGAACCACCAGTTTGATCACTTCCTGACAGTCGCCATTACTGCGCTGCTCTGGAGACAGCAAAGAGACTTTCAGATCACATGACAGAGCGGCCCATCCGGACAGAGGATGCTGACAAGGTGTGACTTACCTCTGGGTTTCTCCCTCAGTTTACGGAAGAGCTCCATTGCCTTAACCTCACTGCAAAACACAACACAGGTGAGTGGGAGTGTGTACACACACAGTATTTTAGGGAGTCGCACACATCAGTCTGCTGGGAAACAAGTCATGTTTATGATGTATCAGACTACAGTGACACTTCTAAGGAAGAACAAATCACTGAAAGTTTGTGAGGTTCATGACATCGAATCTCTGACAGATATTCAAGAGTTTAATATAAAGCCTGTTGTATCATATTTGATTTAGTGATGTCACGAGACCAGATTTTTCATCTTCGATATGATACCTTTAAAAATATCGGTATTCGATTCGACGGGGAAAATAAACATAGCATAATGAAATAAACAGCTTATTTCATTAGGTGGCTCTAACAGTAGTGTACAGAAATTAAAGTAATCAGATGTAAAATAACACAGACATTCTTAATGTAAATAATAAAAACAGATCAGTGAGGTGAGTGGTTTTCTCTGATTAACATTAATGACAGACAGCAGCAGGTTTATTAGACTACCGTCACTTTAAGAGCTCATGCGCGGATCCAATATATTACACAAAATGTTTTCTTTCTCTACTGTTTATGTTGCAAAACTGACCCGAATACTTGCCAAGACGGGCATTTTGACATCATTTTGTGTGTTTTTGACCGTTTAAGCGCAATAAACCACTCACGAGCTGTTTGAGAGGCGGATTTGTGCGCTTATTAGGGGTGTGCCATATCATACCGTCCACGATAACACTGGTATAAAGTTTTACTTGATAAAAAAAGTGTCATATTACGATATCAATGATATATGGCGCATTTACGTTCCCTAGCGCGCACAACAACACCTGTGAGCAGCACGTCAGCATCTGATGACGATTTAGCAGGGCTAAATTTCTGCGCAGAATTTTTGGGAAAATCTGCGGAATTAAGCGTAATGGTTTTAAATGTGTTAAAAAGATCTAAGAATATTGGAAATGAAAGCATTACAAATAAAATATCAAATATTCACTTCTTAACTTTTATTTAAAGCTGCAGTCCGTCGCTTTTCCTCTTTGTCGCCATCTCTGTTGGAAATCTGCAATTGCAGTTATTCGCGGAATTATTAAATTTACGTGATTTGTGCCTCGGCACTAGCCTGGATGCCAGCCGAACTTAGCCCCGCCCACAACATTTTAACTCGGGCAGTTCGGTCTGGACTTGATCCGTAGAGGAGTAATTATGCCTGAACAGAAACTGTTCGGACCAATGAAATTGTCAGGGCGGGCTTTAGACGATGATGGACAGATGATAAACAGTAACGTAATCATCCACGTCATCAAAGGCGCTTGGGTTGAATTCGTTCTAATTCTAAACGGAGAACTTGTTCGTATATTCACCTTTACTATTTCTCTCAGAAATGATGATGGTGTTGGTAAGTACTCTGTGTATCCTTAAATTATTTTTTTACAACACCGGCAAAGATCGTTTACACTCATCTTCTTCTTCTAACGTTACTCATTTCAGTGTGCGTGCAGACAGGGTTGCCAAGTTTTTACAACAAAACCCGCCTAATTGCTACTCAAAACTAGCCAAAAACAAGCCCAATAGCTTACCGGGGGGGGGTTCTCCGGAAAAAAATGGCATTTGGGGGGTAAAATATGTGTTATTTTGGCTGGACTACCTGCTAAATTTCGCATTCCTGGGTCTGTATATCACATAATTGGGGTCGCTTCAACCCGCGGACTTGGCAACACAGTGCAGTTGAGTTCTGTTGACATTTGACAACTAACGTTATGCGTCGCTCCGTTGCTCTGATTGGTTGTAGGTCTATCCAATTGAGGTCTTTCCTGGTTCGGTTGAAACACACCCCATAATCACAGCCCAACGGAGCAGGAGCAGACTCATATTCTGACTAGAATTGAGTATGACGACGTCAGGCTACCTCGGCATGGCACAGCGCGGAGGAATCCAATGTTTTGAAGAGAATGTGCGGCTGTCAGTTACCGCGGTCATTCAGAATCACCGATTATACTTTTTGAAAGTATGACCAACATAAGAATTTTCACCGGAAATGTCATCTGAAGTAAGTGGATAACATCCACTTTTGTTCTGACCAACTAAGGGTAAAAAAGCATTGCAGTAGGCTAAATCGCGATGATTAAATCTAACGATCGCTTATCATATCACGTCAAACCATGCAAATGATACTTTGTTTATAAATTGTTAATGTTAACATCCACACATGGGTGTAGATTACGGGGGGGGATGGGGGACGTGTCCCCCGCACTTTTAATAAAACGTACATTCGTCCCCCGCACTTTTCAGTCCTTCCAGAAAAATGCGGCTTTTTTTTGTGATTGTTGCGGGCAAAAATCCTTGATTATGCGGCACGTTTTCTTAAAAAATGCGCTGAAAAATGAGGGATATTTATGCAATTTTGTGCGATAAAATTGCGGGAACTTGCAAAAACTGCGGTTTGATGAAAAAGAGAAAAAAAGCATTACATCACAGAAAGTGCTGGGAATATTTAAGTTCTCATCTTGTTTTATTGAAGACCTTAATAATGGCTCAAATTTACAAAACATTGAGTCAAACAAGTTCTGTAGCTTTACAAAAGGAATATGCTACAACTTCTGAAAAAATGAATAAATAACTTCCTGTTTTACAGAGGTAGCTTTACAAAACAAACATTTGAGTGCTTCCAATGCACAAAGTGCAATCTCTTAAAGGGTTAGTTCACCCAAAAATGTAAATCCTGTCATTAATGACTGACCCTCATGTCGCTGGACACCCGTCAGACCTCCGTTCATCTTCAGACACAAATGAAGATAGTTAAGTTGAAATCCAATGGCTCAGAAAGGCCTCCATTGGCACAATGTCACTCTCAAGACCCATAAAAGCACTAAAGACGTTGTTACAAAGTCCATCTCACTACAGTGCAGGTTCTACAATAACTTTATGAAGCGACGATAATAGTTATTGTGCGCAAAAAAAAACTAAATAACGACTTATATAGTGATGACCGATTTCAAAACACAGCATCATGATGCTATGAATCAGTGAGTCGATTCAGGATTCGGATCGCGTGTCAAACTGCTGAAATACGTGACTTTGGCGATCCAAACCGCTGAATCGACTCACTGATTCATAACGCTTCAAACCGCTGAATCGACTCACTGATTCATAACGCTTCAAACCGCTGAATCGACTCACTGATTCATAACGCTTCAAACCGCTGAATCGACTCACTGATTCATAACGCTTCAAACCGCTGAATCGACTCACTGATTCATAACGCTTCAAACCGCTGAATTGACTCACTGATTCATAACGCTTCAAACCACTGAATCGACTCACTGATTCATAACGCTTCGAAGCTTCATGATGCTGTGTTTTGAAATCGGTCATCACACCGGGAAACTGCTTTGCACGTCTTTTGCTGTTATTTTTGTTGGCAAATGGGAATTTGCACGCTTCATCATGGTTTCACCGATATCTATGGTTTCTCCACGGGGGTTTGCAGCTTTTCGATGACGTTCTTGACGGGTAATTACGTCACTTCAAAACGTTCCCATGGCAATAGGCAGAAATGGCGGCTCTTGTGTGAAGTAAACAAACATTTTTCAACTTTCTGTTAATATATATGACTTTTTTTGCAACGAAAATGCGGGGATTATGAAATCATGCTAGCCCCGCATATTTTGAAATAGGCAATTTATGCGGCGAAAGTGCGGCGCATTTGAAAAAATGCGGCATCCGCATAAATACGCGGACTTTGGCTGATTATGCGTTAAATCACGTGATCGCATAATCGCGTTTTTCTGGAGGGACTGACTTTTACACATACAATTGGCTTCATCACTCTGTCTCCTCTCCACCAATCAGCTGGTGTGTGGTGGGCATTCCTTAACTCCTCCGTGGTCAATTTTATTTTAGACATTTTAAAGGGGTCATGAACTGGCTTTTTTAATTTTTTTATACTGTTGTCTGAGGTCAACTTATGACGTTTGTGTGGTTTTTACATTCAAAAACATCATAATGAATAAGTAATAGGCTATTTTCGGCCTTGGTTTTGAGGATCTCTGAAAAACGATTGGTTTTGATGGGCGTGCCGCACTGAACACTTGGAAGTAAATGCCCACAGGTAGGATTGGATAAGATTTGCATATTTAATGAGCTTCTGCTCCCCTGTCAGTGACAACGTGTATCAAACGGCAACCGGAATGAATCACCCAGCCCACAGCCAGGGCTCGAAAAATGCCTTAATCAAACAAACACAATGATTCATCTCTCATCCACCTGCGATTGATTGGAATGTTATTTCTGTATCATTTTGCTCGATCATCAGTGAATATAACCGCAAACCGTACACACACACACGGCGTTACAAGTCCGTGTCTGATCCCGAATTAACCAATAACATCTTCTCCAGCCTGTGACCGCATGCTAAGGTATGTAGTCAATAGATATCAAACGATCTGTAACAATGCAATACTAACACATATAAAAACATGTTTTACTCGCATAAGTGTGTTGCACGGTTCGTCGGATCCAATATAGAAGGCATTGTGTTTTAATCTCAATATGTCTGCAAATCCAGTCTCGACCTGTGTCTTTTTACAATCGATTCCGCATCGTTTCGCTCCGCACGAGTCGGTGGGCGGGGCTTGAGGCAGTGCTTCTGTGTCCTATTACGTCAATGGTCGACATATTTCTGAGAGCTCTCGTTTTCTGGGCCTGGTGTCTATAAAAGCTTTTCTTTGACTAACAAGGACGTTTTCAGCTCTGAAACTTACAGGATATTCTTATATCACGGTGAACTTTTATATACCAAAGGCTTCAAGGAAAGTTGATTTCTCAATTCTTCACCCCTTTAAAATATCACTCTCTCATTAAAAAAAATGTCACATCAATAAGCGCAGCCTACTACCCCTTCTCACATGACGGGCACTACAATCTGCGGAAATCTGCGCGCACAGATTCCGTGTGGCCCTGCGATTTAGTACTTAAAAAGGGAGCGGTCAGACCTCTGGACAACTGACAAAACATTGATAAGCTGTTACTGATGTTTGCAGCACAATATTTGACCGGAAGGGTAAAATTGACGGTTATTTCCATCAGTTATGGCTCGTGAGATCTAGCATTTTGCCCGCTTTGAATCAGACAGAGATAAAGTAGTGCGTTGTTAAACTAAAATGTTAAGGAGTTATACTTTTACTTAAGATTTCAAGTGAACTTGTACCAAGGCTACTTTTTTACTTTGCTTACATTTGACTAATGCTGTGTGACTGTGTCACTACTAGTGCACTATAAAGCTGCTGCCTTATGACAATAGATTTACACTTGGAATGAAGTATTCTGTCTTCAATGACAGCCGCTCATTGGAAAAGGATGGAAAATGCCCTTCATTTTGCACTAATAAATGCTGCTGCCGACCAGCTGCAATCACCAATAAAACTTTGTTCCATATATTTTTTTCTATATCGTCATAAATATCATCATCGCAAATATTCTTGAAATATCGTGATATAATTTTTAGGCTATATCGCCCACCCCTAGTGCTTATATAGTATAATATATATCAGTGGTGCGCACGCTTTTGGTGTGAAACCTGTGGGAATTAGTAAAATGGAAAATGATGCCCAATACGAGCACTATTCAACCGGAGCGAATGAGACGAGTGAGTGAGAGGAGAAGTGTGTGTCAGTTCACCGTCAGAGAGAAGAGAGAGAGAACACACAGCTGATATCGGTGTATCGATACTGCAGAAAAATGAGCATTGAAACAGCTCAGATATTTCAGTATCGATTCGTATATCAATATTTTTGATATTCTTACTCTATCATACTATATGAGCCATAAAAGCCCAATGTATCAAATATGATCTAAAACATATAATATAAATGTGGTTCACCACCTCTAAACAACTTGCATTTATTTAAGATTATTTAAATATTTTATTTTTTTAAAATCCAGTAAAATGTAATATTAATAATACTAAAATTTGTCAATACAATATACTGGCTGCCTCACTCTAAACACAGGTCATCAGTATGACTACATGAGACTAGTGTGTGTGTGTGTGTGTGTGTGTGTGGGTTTACAGCGTCTCTAAAGCCTCTCCACTCCTCCACGGCTGTCTCTGGAGCTCCACGATATCAGTTTGAAGGGTCATCATCTCCTCCTCCAGTTTAATCACGTCTTCTGTCTGATGCACACACAATTACAACACACAGTTACAACAGCACAGGCATTCGCTGTGATAGCAAATACGTAGGTGTGTGACGATACACGAGAACGAGGCGATATTTTTAAGAAACACTAGAAATCGAAAAAGTCTTTGGAGTCGACTGAAAGTCACAAAATGCAAAACAATGCAGGTGCTTATTATTTGACTTATTATTTGACTAATCTAGGGCTGTCTCTAACAATTATTTTCATCATTATTTTGACAATTGAGTAATTTGATCATTTTTGTGGTAATAAAAATAGACCAGTAGCATGAATAACTGAACAATAGCCTTTAAAATTACTTAAAATACATATATAACAACAACGAGGCAATGTAAATTGGTTTAAATAAAGTATCAAAAGCAAGTCATTTGATGGGTTTATTGAACAACTTAATGTAATATAATATTTTCAACTCATGCACATGTATTATATCAAATGCCTGCAGTGGGCGGCATTGGCCTGGTGATTGTTGTTACAATTTACAGCATCATCAAATCAACATTTAATTCAAATGACCACTTAATATTTAATATTTGGCCACTTCTTTATGATAGAGATGCTGTCATTTCTTGAAGAATAACTTGTGGACATCAAAACATACAAGCTTTTATTTTGAAATCGATTATTGAAAACATGTATTGTCCTGTGTTAGTGTGTGTTTATAAATGATTGCGCTATGCTATATTATGAATTTTTCATTGTTTTAATATATCATGCAGCCTTAGAAAACCATCTAATAATGCAATTCATGGATTTTCGAACCTCAACGTGAAATATTTTTGTTTTAATATTGCGAGATCTCGTCACACCCCTACAAATAAACCATAAATAGGCAAGTACCTGTCCACAGTCGAGGGCGGTTTGCTCCATTTCTCTCCAGACACTCAATAACTTTTCAGAAGCTGGAAAACACGAGCAAATCGTTCTAAAAGTGATGTTAAAAACAGATTTGGGTACACTAATATGTCATTCTGAAGGTGTGTGATACCGATGCCCGTAGCTCTCTGCTCCTGGTATTTGTCGATGTCGATGTGCAGACTGGTGCTGAAAAACTCCAGCGTGGCTTTTAACCTCTGGTGCATCGACACCATCTCGTTCTTCTGCTTTGATAATGTGCCGTTATGTCTGAGGAGACTCATGCTGGAACAGAGAGAGAGAGCGAGTCATTTACAGCCTCTCACATCAGCGTTAGCTCCTACAGATCTCGTCTTACATGGCTACTTTCTGTCCTTGCTGCAGCCTCTGCCAGTCTTCCTTCAGTGCACGGATGGTGTGCCACGCTTGACCCCACGTGCGTCTCTGGGAGCTGTAGGGCAGCGAGCGTTTCGGCTCGTTCTCTACATCACAAAACAAGACACATCAGTTTAGTGACCCTTCTCTGAGGTGTAGACATTACCAGTGTTGCATGGTATTGTGGGCACTTCAAAGGGGTCATGAATTGAGAAATCAAAGATATTTTGACACACTATATTGCCAAAAGTATTGGGACACTCCTCCAAATCACTGAATTCAGGTGTTCAATCACTTCATGGCCACAGGTGTATAAATCAAGCAGACGCTTCTACAAACATTAGTGAAAGAATGGGCCGCTCTCAGGAGCTCAGTGAACTCAAGCGTGGTACCGTGGTAGGTTGCCGCCTGTGCAATAAGAAATGTCCTCACTACTAAATATTCCACGCTCGACTGTTAGTGGGATTATAACAAAGTGGAAGCAATTGGGAACAACAGCAACTCAGCCACGAAGTGAAATTACAGAGCGGGGTCAGCGCATGCTGAGGGTCACAGTGCGCAGAAGTCGCCAACTTTCTGCAGAGTCAATAGAGACCTCCAAACTTCTGTGGCCTTCAGTTGAGCTCAAGAAAAGTGTGTAGAGCTTCATGGAATGGGTTTCCATGGCCGAGCAATGCAACTGCAATGCACCAAGTTCAATGCAAAGCGTGGGATGCAGAGGGGTAAAACACGCCACCACTGGACTCTAGAGCAGTGGAGGCGTGTTCTTTGGAGTGACCAATTGCGCTTCTCTGTCTGGCAATCAGATGGACGAGTCTGGGTTTGGCGGTTGCCAGGAGAACAGGACTTGCCTGACTGCATTGTGCCAAGTGTAAAGTTTGGTGGAGGGGGATTATGGGGTGGGGTTGTTTTTCAGGGGTTGGGCTTGGCCCCTTAAAGAAAATTCTGTCATTAATGACTTCCCCTCATGTCGCTGGACACCCATAAGACCTGCGTTCATCTTCAGACACAAATTAAGATATTTTATTTGAAATCCGATGGCTCAGAAAGGCCTCCATTGGCACAATGCACTTTACGCTCTCAAGACCCATAAAAGGCACTAAAGACGTCGTTACAAAGTCCATCTCACTACAGTGCAGGTTCTACAATAACTTTATGAAGCGACGAGAATAGTTTTTGTGCGCAAAAAACCCTAAATAACGACTTATATAGTGATGACCGATTTCAAAACACAGCATCATGAAGCTTCGAAGCGTTATGAATCAGTGAGTCGATTCAGCGGTTTGGATCGCCAAAGTCACGTGATTTCAGCAGTTTGGCGGTTTGACACGCGATCTGAATCATGAATCGACTCACTGATTCATAACGCTTCAAAGCTTCATGATGCCGTGTTTTGAAATCGGTCATCACTATACAAGTCCTTATTTAGGTTTTTTTGCGCACAAAAACTATTCTCGTCACTTCATAAAGTTATTGTAGAACCTGCACTGTAGTGAGATGGACTTTGTAACAACGTCTTTAGTAGCTTTTATGGGTCTTGAGAGTGTAAAGTGCATTGTGCCATTGGAGGCCTTTCTGAGCCATCGGATTTCAACTAAAATATCTTCATTTGTGTTCCGAAGATGAACGGAGGTCTTAAGGGTGTCGAACAACATGAGGGTAAGTCGTTAATGACAGAATTTTCATTTTTGGGTGAACTAACCCTTTAAGGGGGTCGTACACCGGACGCGAAGCTCATCGCCGCGTCTCAGGTATCTCACACCGGACGCGCACATTCTATACACACAAGCTCAATTTTGAATCGACTTCTGACATAAGAGCTACACGATGGGTGAGTTTTTGTAGCACAGGGTGAAATAAGTATCTACATTGACGATTTGAGGGAAATATAATATCTATTTAATATAAAACCTTGAAATGGCGCTCTGTGGTGCGGCAGGATTTTGAACAACTTCCTGAGTCGTAGCTGGGCGCCGCGGACAGCTACGAATGTCGCCGCCGGTGTGCATACTCATGGAAAACAATGTGTTCGAATTTTATGAACGCTTCGCGTATGGTGTGTAGTTCCAGTGAAAGGAATGAGGTTTTTTTCACAGAAAGTAAACTGTGCAGTTTCCTGTGATGGGTAGGTTTAGGGGTAGGGGCTGTGTGTGTGTGTGTGTGTGTGATGGGTAGGTTCAGGGGCAGGGGCAGTGTGTGTATGTGTGTGTGTGTGTGTATGTGTGTGATGGGTAGGTTTAGGGGTAGGGGCAGTGTGTGTATGTGTGTGTGTGATGGGTAGGTTTAGGGGTAGGGGCAGTGTGTGTATGTGTGTGTGTGTGTGTGTGTGTGTGTGTGTGTGTGTGTGTGTGTGTGTGTGCGTGTGTGTGTGTGTGTGATGGGTAGGTTTAGGGGCAGGGGCAGTGTGTGTATGTGTGTGTGTGTGATGGGTAGGTTTAGGGGCAGTGTAGGGGGATAGAAATACGGTTTGTACGGTATAAAAACCATTACGCCTATGGAATGTCCCCACATTTCACAAAAACCCCACTGAGTGTGTGTGTGTGTGTGATTTAATCATTGTGTTGATATTTGATATTGATATTTTGCGAGTCCTCCGAGCATTTCCCCCAGACGATTCCTGGGACAGACGGTAGCTGAAGCTCATTAAATATGCAAATCTTATCCAATCCTAGCCGTGGGCGTTTACTTCCAAGTGTTCAGTGCGGCACGCCCATCAAATCCGAGTGTTTTTCAGAAAGGCTCAAAACCAAGGCCGAAAATATCCTATTACTTATTCATTATGATGTTATTGAATGTAAAAACCATACAAACGTCATAAGTTGACCTCAGACTGTCAGGACTCGGGTTTGATCATTGCTCTTCCTGCTTTTTCTCTCATTTATGTTTCTGTGTATTTTTCCACTGCACCACAGCTGTGCTCTATTCTTAATCAGCACTACTGCACACCACTCTCACCTGTCTCTCCATTTAAGTTCCCCGCACTTGATTTCTGCGGCAGCTGCGCTGCATTATGATCAGGGCTCTTGCACACCTCTCACCTGTTTCTCCTCTCATTTAATTTCTCTCACTATTTAGCTTCCTTCCTTATCTGCCTTCTCTGGCAGAGTGTTTTGACTGTTTTTCTGTCGTGCTCTAGCCTTTGAATTGTGATTCTATTTTTGCCTTGCCAAGTTTTGATCATATTCTGTTTTTCCTATTCTGATCCAGCCCTGCAGCTCAGTTTTCCCATATCCTTTTGGATTTTGCCTTTTGCTATTGACTCTGTGCCTGGATTATTCTCTGCCCTGCACCTTGGACTGTGTCATTTTGCTGGTCCTGAGCCTGCCTGCCTCTTGACCACTCTCCCGGCTTGCCCTCTTGCATTATTGCCTCACTGGACTGTCTACCTGTTGCTGACTTTTGCCTGCCCTTGGATCACGTCTTCAGCTATTTCCCCTGGCTTGGCAGCTCGGCTGCCCCAATTAAATATTGTTTCCTTTTACTTTGCTTTTTGTCCTAATAAATATAGTGTGAACTGATCTGCTCTTGGGTTCTCTGTTTTTCCGTCCAGCCCTCACACAGACAACAGTATAATTTTTTTTTAAAAAGCCAGTTCATGACCCCTTTAATATATCGGCCAAATTTTCTTATTGGGTTGATAACGCTAACATTAAAAATAAACATATATCGTCCGATTACTGATATGGTGGTCGATATATTGTGCATCTGAAAAATTCAGATCCTTTTTTTATAGTCCTTCTGCACTTTTAAAGTTTGAAACGCATGTTCACTTCATAAATTTTTGGAATTGTTTTATTGCATTTAAATGTTTCAAGGCTTTTGTCATATGGAGGTGAACGAAGGCAAGAAATGGACAGCAACTCACGGACGAATCGGACGTTCTCAGGAAGGACACGTGGCGTAAACTGAGGCTCGTAGCTGCAGCACGAACGGTCAAACAGGAAAACCAGAGGCTCATCTGTGCGCCGGGCGTCCATCAGCTAAAAAACACAACACAATCAGGCTGAACTGGGTTAACTCAATCGGATTGAATAAAAAAGGTACTGTAGCATTAAAAATGTTTCTCACATACGCTATAATCGATTGCACACTGCATGACGCTGTTCTGCGGCTCGAGGGCAAGTCCCGCCTCCAGCAGCAGCTCCTGATTGGCCGGAGGAATGCGAGCGTCCTGTGCGATTCGCTCCTGCAGGGACGCCACGTCCTCCTGCGGCTGCACGGAGTAGGTGAATATTTCAGCAGAGGTCATGTTGAGTACGTGGACCAGCTGAGAAGAGAGAGACGATCACATGAGACATGTGGGAGTGGGGATTAGGATGATACTGAGGGTCCTGGTCAGACTGGAGGTCAATCGCCGCTGTGATTATTCCATCATCGAGAGCTTCGGCATACCTTTAGATTCAGAATGCGGCGCAATTCATCGAAGCAGAAACAGGAACTTTTCGGAGAGTCTTTGCCACCCTCTGGACTGGTTTCTTTACTGTCCTCCTCCGGCTCTTTGACCACTTCCTGACTGTCTTTGCTCTGCTGTCTTAAATCTTTGCCCCGCTCTTTTGGTGACCATCTCAGCATCATTTGTAACCAGCTCTCCAGCTTACCAGCCAACAGTCTGAAACACATATTTATACAGTGAGGAAAATAAGTATTTGAACACCCTGCTATTTTGCAAGTTCTCCCACTTGGAAATCATGGAGGGGTCTGAAATTGTCATCGTAGGTGCATGTCCACTGTGAGAGACATAATCTAAAAAAAAAATCCAGAAATCACAATGTATGATTTTTTCAAAAAGTTCTATTTTGGTCTCATCTGACCACATGACTTTCTCCCATGATTCCTCTGGATCATCCAAATGGTCATTGGCAAACTTAAGACGGGCCTTGACATGTGCTGGTTTAAGCAGGGGAACCTTCCGTGCCATGCATGATTTCAAACCATGACGTCTTAGTGTATTACCAATAGTAACTTTGGAAACGGTGGTCCCAGCTCTTTTCAGGTCATTGACCAGCTCCTCCCGTGTAGTTCTGGGCTGATTTCTCACCTTTCTAAGGATAATTGAGACCCCACGAGGTGAGATCTTGCATGGAGCCCCAGTCCGAGGGAGATTGACAGTCATGTTTAGCTTCTTCCATTTTCTAATGATTGCTCCAACAGTGGACCTTTTTTCACCAAGCTGCTTGGCAATTTCCCCGTAGCCCTTTCCAGCCTTGTGGAGGTGTACAATTTTGTCTCTAGTGTCTTTGGACAGCTCTTTGGTCTTGGCCATGTTAGTAGTTGGATTCTTACTGATTGTATGGGGTGGACAGGTGTCTTTATGCAGCTTACGACCTCAAACAGGTGCATCTAATTTAGGATAATAAATGGAGTGGGGGTGGACATTTTAAAGGCAGACTGACAGGTCTTTGAGGGTCAGAATTCTAGCTGATAGACAGGTGTTCAAATACTTATTTGCAGCTGTATCATACAAATAAATAGTTTAATAATCATATATTGTGATTTCTGGATTTTTTTTTTTAGATTATGTCTCTCACAGTGGACATGCACCTACGATGACAATTTCAGACCCCTCCATGATTTCTAAGTGGGAGAACTTGCAAAATAGCAGGGTGTTCAAATACTTATTTTCCTCACTGTAGTTACATTAAAGGGGTGGTTGATTATGATTAGATTTTTTTTAACTTTAGTGAGTGTGTAGTGTCTCTGTTTGAGCATTAACAACATCTGCAAAGTTACAACGCTCAAAGTTAAAAACAAAGAGAGATATTTTCTTTTACAGAAATCGCTTTTTAATGACTACAACAAACGGCCAGAATGGACTACAACAAGCTAGTGACATCACTAACCCTAACATTTACATAAACCCCGCCCACGGGAACATGTGGAGAAGAGGAAGAGTTGTTGTAGTCGAGCACATTTGAGAGTCGCTCAAGCTGTCGTCCGTCTTTCACATTTATTACAATACAGTACAAACACAAAAGCAAGATGACAACATAAGTTATAACCGTAATTACACTAAACTATCCCTGTGCGTGTCTGTGTGAGGTAATCGGAGTTGCTACTAACACAAGCTCTTTAAGCTCCGCCCTCTTCTAGATCACGGGATCGGGATCAGCAGCTCATTTGCATTTAAAGGGACACGGCCAAAAACACAAGTGCCTTTTTGGTCACTCTCAAAAAGTGACAATTTTAACATGTTATAAAAATGATCTGTTGGCTATTTTGAGCTAAAACTTCACATACACACACTCTGGGCACACCAGAGACTTATTTTACATCTTGTAAAAAGGGGCATTATTAGGACCCCTTTAACCACTCCAGCTACATATTCACTCTGAATATGGCCATATGCAGTAAAATGTACTGATTTAGTGTGAAATAGGGATGCCACAATTCTCAATATAATATTGAACCGTTCGGTACGGCATTCACGGTTCAATACGTGCTTGTGAATTGTGTTTTTTTCGGTTTTGCATTTAATTAATTATTTTGTATTTCTCTCCGTTTATTTCGGCTCTGTTTGAGTGTGCCTGTGAGTCTACGCGCTGCAAAATATCTGATGCAAATATCCAATCTATATATGAGCAAATATCCAATCACTATGCACTAAAGTTAGGCGGTGTTTAGCCACGCTTGCAATGCTGGTGTCAGAGAGTTATACTCACGGAACACTATAGTTATTCACAATCACGAAAGTTCATTGTTTGCATGCGTTTTAAACGTTTCATTCGTTTTAACATGCGCTGAGCGCGAGCACTAAAAGCCTGTCAAACACACGTGATGACTGGACTCAGTCGTCTTACTGCGCTAATATTGTCAAATACACACAAGTTTAACATAAACACAGTCGGTTATGTCTAAAGAGAAAGTAAAATTGCGTGTGTCTGTATATTAGATGCGTGCAGGTCTTAAAGTGACAGCAGTGCAGCCTAGTGAACACGCTGTCCTTAAAGGGACAGTTCACCTCTAAAATGATGTTTTTACTCACTCTAATGTTGTTCCAAACCTGTATTCATTTCTTCTGTTGAATAGCAGACAGTTGATGGTAGCCATTGACATCCATATTATTATTTCCTACAACTATTTGGTTTCCAACATTCTTCAAAATATATTTTATGTCCAACTAGGCCTGTCACGATAACTACTTTTTGTTTTGCGATATATCGTCCCATAAATAATTGCGATAAAATATATTATTGTCATTTTAAGACTTTTTTTATGCCACTGAATATATAATCCTAATATAACATCATAATAATGCAAGTAGACCTACACATTTTCAAATAACAACCATTTAATTCTTTAGATCATGGAAATTAAGGGTAAAAAATGTATTATCCTAAAAATTGAATAAATAGTAAATAAACATTTTCCCTTGTGAAACGGCTTTAACACTCGTCATTCTGCGTTGACATTTACATGTGCACCGTTGAACAGGGGATTATGTCTTTGAAATCGAGTCCATTTGGTCTTATTCATCCAAACTGACAGTAGTTGTCAGGAAAACACTATATGACGCCTCAAATGGCGGCTTTTTTTCACATGTTGGTAACCGCTCTGTGTATGAAGGAACTGCCCGAGAACCACTTTCACCTCCGTCACGGAAAACATACAAGATGACAGAACAGCCGAGTGTAATGTTGGTGACATTCATTATCATGCAAACATAACGGGCGATATATTGCATCACAAAAAATGATTGAGGTCATGTACATATTTTGTGCGATATATCGATATATTGATTATTGCGACAGGCCTATGTCCAACATAAGAAATAACTTTATTCAGGTTTAAAACAACTTGAGCGCGAATAATATATGACTCATTTTTGAGTGAACTATTAATAAAACAACTAAAGACCAAGAGAAAATCACTCTCTCCTCTTGACCGGAAAACTTTAATACAGTAGCTTTAATAAGAATCAATGTATATTTTATAGTGAAGTCAATGTAGTGTTTTATTTTTACATTTATTCATTCAATTTCATACTTAAATGCTGCTGTACAGCTCTGAGCTGCCAGTGTAAATCTTTATATATATTTATTTTATATGATACAATACACTAGGAATGTGTACAAGGGTTTTTTAAGTAAAATAAAGAAGAGTATTGCAATAAAAAAAAAAAAAAATTCCTCCTTAAAGAGTTAGTTCACCCAAAAATGAAAATGATGTCCTTAATTTCTCACCCTCATGTCGTTCGACACCCGTAAGACATTCGTTCATCTTCGGAACACAAATGAAGATATTTTTGTTGAAAGCTGAGGCTGAGAAAGGCCTCCATTGACATTCAGTACATTTACACTCACAAGACCCATAAAAGGCACGAAAAACGTCGTTACAAAGTCCATCTCACTACAGTGGCTCTACAATAATTTTACCAAGCGACGACAATAGTTTTTGTGCAAAAAAAAAAAAATCAAAATAACGACTTTATTCTACAAGTTCTTGTCTTCCTTGTTTGCCTCTGCCGTGAACTCATGAAGCACCACGACGCATGCGCGAGAATATGACGCAGAACCGGCGTTCGGACACATGACCCAGAAGCGAGGAGATTTGTTTACAACGAGCAGATGAAGACGCGCCGTATCTAAGCTGTTGAATTCTACATTGATCGTGCTTTAGGTCTCGGCGTAGAGCTCAAAATGGGACTAAAGTGTGCATTTCATGGATTCCCGAATGCCGGGGCTACGTCATATTCTCGCGCATGCGTCCTGGTGCTTCATGAGTTTCACGGCAGAGGCCAACAAGGAAGACAATAACTTGTATAATAAAGTCGTTATTTTGATTTTTTTTTTTTTTTTTTGCACAAAAACTATTGTCGTCGCTTCATAACATTATTGTAGAGCCACTGTAGTGAGATGGACTTTGTAATGACGTTTTTAGTGCCTTTTATGGGTCTTGTGAGTGTAAATGAACTGAACGTCAATGGAGGCCTATCTCAGCCTCAGCTTTCAACAAAAATATCTTCATTTGTGTTCCGAAGATGAACGAATGTCTTGAACGACATGAGGGTGAGTAATTAATGACATAATTTTTGGGTGAACTAACCCTTTAACCTCTTTCTGTTCCTGTCGCCTAAGAATAGAATAGCAAAAAAACTGATGTGACTAGCCATCAGAACCGGTTCAAACCGAACCAAAAACCGTGGTTAAAAACCGAGGTATGTATTGAACCATGGACTAACTGTATTGTTGCATCCCTAGTGTGAAACTATAGAATGAATAATTGTCACTGAGAGCTGCTTTATAGTTGAATTGACGGGACTCACTTGTTGAGGTTGTGAGGGTTCGGTAGGTGTTTGGAGAACCGAACTTCTCCATTCAGATCCTCATAAACCACAATATCATCCAGCTGTTTCTGCAACAGCTTGCCGTGCCTGAGGAAAGAGAGCGGTGTGAATTCAAACAAACCTGGATTTATTTCGCAACACACCCTACAGCGCCGGCGTCAGTCTTGATTTCTCTTACATTCTCAGAGGTTATATTTTAAAAACAGTCCATGTGGTGAGAATACTGGAGCACAGCCAATCACAGCACAGCGATCTCCGGGATAATAAACTATTGCGGCAGGAATATTATCTTTACTCAAAACATAAGATGTTAGAACAATAGTGCGTCACGCAAGTTTATGAAGGTCTTTTCTGCATGAAGCGCAGGACCTCTGGCTCAAGCTGTCAGGTCATGACCTATGAAAGAGCGGCTTGACTTTTGTTTTGAGTCTCGCTATTGGATCCAGTCATTTGGAATCGATTCTGATCTGCCCGAAACAAGCCATCGGTATTTCCAATCTCACTTCCCATAACATACTTGCATAACAATGTAACAGATTTGTAGTTGTAGCTGAGACTGGAAGAGTTTGATTTGTGTTGCAAATCCACTTTCCAAAAGGATTTTGGAAATGATACGGGAAAAACAAATGTTATCGTTTCTCTTTGTATCATTGTGCACATGGGCGTCGGAACCATTGTATGTGGACGGGACAACTTTTTACGATCAATGATATTGGACCCACTCACTTTCATCATCTCTAATTCAGCACGTGTCTGTTTACCTACCCCTAACTGATAAACACTTATTATTAAACACATGTTAGACTCTTTATTTCCACTTTTCTAATATTTTCTTCATTTTTATTGAAATAAATGCCTCTCCGATCTGATATATGATGGGAAAAGGGAGTAGAGCGAGTTCGGCAAAAGGCGGATTTGAACCTCGGGTCAATTTGCGTCAAAACTTCATGCCATGCATCTTACCCCTACACTATTGCCACTCTCAATGATACAGTGATTTCCGTAATTTTGGCTGTGTATCAGTCGCTGACGAAGCCTCCAGAGCTGAAATTCAGATATTGTAATAGGTATATTGTTTCCGATATGTGCTGTAAGCAGTCGACCAATCACGGCAGACTGGGCCGTCTGACTAATCAGTGATCTCACGGAAAGGATGGGTTTAGAGAGACTTAAGCTGCGTTCACACCAAACGCGAATAGAGCGTCAGGGGCAAGTGATTTCAATGTTAAGTCAATGGAAAGGCGCGTTGACGCGATTCCACCTCATTCGCGCGTCCAGTTTGCGAATTGGACACGAATTGAGCGTCTTGCGCAATATGTGCGTTACACGCGAGTGGTGCTTTTGTGCATTCACGCGTTTGAAGCAAATTCGCGTCTGACATTTTTTACTTTAGCGTCAATTCGCGCCGCGTTAACTAATCAGGAGCCTGCTCGCTGCGGTCACGTGGTAAAGTGACGTGATGAGAAACCCTGCATAATTTAAAAATACTACTATTGTGTCACAAAATGAGGGCAAGACTTTTTCAGGTGAGAATGTAGTTGTTTAAAGCTCAAATCTGTGGTTTATTTATAAAGAGAGCGCCTATTTAAAAAAAATAGTGTTGTGTTTTTGGAGTTGTGAGATCCTGACGATCACCGGGCGCTCAGTGCTCATTAACCCCGGCGAGAGCAGCCTTTCCTCAGCCAGTCCTTCTGACGTCTGCCGCTGGCTCTGATGTCCTGTCCTGGTTCGTCTTGTGTGGATCTAATGGGCGATCTTTGCTCTCATGAATCTATAATTTGTTGTCTGACCAATTGTTTTGACGGAGGGCAAAGAGTAGTTTCATAACTTTATATTTTAGGATATTTAAATATAACATGCAGTGAAGATAATGCAGGAGTTGCCTGGACCACATTTGTGTGGCTATTAATGCTTCATATATATTTTTTATGAAAATGAAAAGAGGCAGAGACTGGTGTTTTATGACATATTTCTCCTGGAGCGCCTTGAACGCGCGTCTATTTCGCTTCAAACGCTCGATTTATACGCGCGTCCAATTTGCTTTGGACGCACGAATGGATTCTAAATGTTCAAGCGTCCAACTAGACGCGGTTGACACAATTTCAACGCTCTATTCGCGTTCACAAGCATAAGGGCCCTATCATACACCCGGCGCAATGCAACGCCAGGCGCAACGCAAGTGTGTTCTGCTAGTTTCAGCCCGACGCAGTTCTCATGTTCACATCCAGCGCCACATTGTTCAAATAGCAAATGCACTGATGCATCTGTTCACCCATGGGCATCTGGTCTGAACACCAGGTGTGTTCAGGAGCATTGTTGGCGCGTTGCTATAGCGCAGTATTTTTTGTGTTATTTAAAGGGTGTATTAGTAATATGCGCCTATAGGCGAGTGCGCAATGCACATACACTCTGCTTATTACACACACAGGGACGCGCAGCAGCACACACACACACACACGTTTAAATATTAAAAAATAAAAGGAGAAGCGTTCAGTCTTTCTGCTCACATGTAAATAGCGAATCTGCCATGGTGCAGCGCAAATGGCTTTTAAAGGGAAAGGGAGATGAGACTCTGATTGGTTTATTGCACGTTACGCCCAAAACACACCCATGACTCATTAAGAGACGAGGAACAACCCTTTTAGACCATGTGCCGGGCGTGCCGACCATTTTTTTCGGCGTTAAACTAGCAAAAGTGCACCGTGCGCTTCAGACCATGAGCTCAGATCTGTAAAATAGTACGTACCGTTTTAAGACTCTTTGAGAAATGAGGTGATGTGCGATGTATATTATGAAAAGTGTTTTTGAACTTGGATGCATGTGAACCTGTTGTAGGAGACTCCAAAACAAAACTAGGAACCTTTAAAATAGCTTAATAGGGAACAACAGGGTATCTGCAGGTTTCACCAAGTCAAATTTAAGACTTTTTAAGACCTTTTCAAGACCATTATGAATTAAATTTAAGACCTATATCACGCAATTTAAAAAAAAAAACGTACAAAAGGAAATGCAGAATCACAAAATTACTTGCAACGCAAATTAATTTATTCAAATTGAACAAAGTATTAGTAATCTTGCACTTCCTCATAGCTCAATCCCACCAGGATTAATATACAAACACACTACCGGTCTAAAGTCTGAGAACGGTAAGATTTTTAAATGTTTTTACATTCTGCTCACCAATGCTGCATTTATGTTATTAAAAATACAAAAAGCTGTAATATTGTGACAGTTCTGTTGTGACTGTTTTCTATGTGAATATATAGTAAAGTGTCATTTATTCCTGTGATCAAAGCTGAATTTAACATCATTACTCCAGTCTTCAGTGTCACATGATCCTTCACTAAATCACTAATCATTCTCATATGAGGATCTGATGATCAACAAACATTTATGTTTATTATCAGTGTTGAACACAGTTGTGTAAAACATTTTTTTTGGATTCTTTGATGGATAAAAAAAAGTAAAAAAAAAAAAAAAAAAAAGATTTCTGAAGGATTATGTGACTCTAAAGTCTGGAGCAATGATGCTGAAAATTCAGCTTTGAATCACAGAAATAAATTCTATTTAAGATATATATTGAAATATAGTTATTTTAAATAAAAAAATAAAAAAACATATTCACAATAATACTGTCTTTGCTGTATTTTGGATCAAATAAATGCAGCCTCGGTGAGCAGGAGAGACTTCTTTAAAAAACATTTTAAAAATCGAACCGTTCTCAAACTTTTGACCGGTAGTGTGTGTGTATGTATATACATTTTTTGTGAGATCAAAATTACTGATTTTGTGATGGTCATTTTCAGAAATGTGCATGTTTCTTTTTTTTTTCATAATTAGGATGCCACATTTACCATATCATTATATTAGATGCACAATAGTCACACATGGCAATAAAACAAACAAAATGCATGAATCTTGTTTGACAATAGGACAAATAAATACAACTTAAATATACAGATACAAACAGTGCTTTAAGTTTAGGGCTACTGTTTGTTTTTCCCCGTTGTTGTTGTTTGATTAATACTAACGACACAGGCAGGAGGGGGTATAGGCTCGGCTATATTGGGTTGCTTTCACTTTAAGACCTACAGTAATGATGAGCCCATAGATATGGATATGTATGAATATGCCTAGATTCGGTTCACTCGCGCGAGCGCTGACCGGCGGCAAACGCCTGCAGAATCCGCGGCCAGTCTGACATCAGTCCGTGTGTCAGTAGCGAATGAGTTCGGGGTTTTCACCGCTTTTTAAACTCTTTGTTTAGTGCTATCGGGCATATCAAACTTTTATTTGGTCATTATACGAGATGGCAGGTGAGAAAGATTCGCCTTTGCTATCACGATCGCGTGAACTGGAAGAAAGAGCCTCGCGCCAATAACATGAAAGCTGATAGGCTGCTATATAAGATGCATGTTGGTGAAAAAACGAACAACTCGCTCTCGCTCTCGCTCTCGCTCTCGCTCTCGCTCTCGCTCTCGCTCTCTCGCTCTCTCGCTCTCTCGCTCTCTCGCTCTCTCGCTCTCTCGCTCTCTCTCTCTCTCTCTCAAACATTGCGGGAGCATGTTTACTTAGGAAAATTAAGACCCGTTTAAAATTATTTAAGACCTAGAACTCAATACTTCAGCGAATTTAAGACTTTTAAGGCCTTAAAATTTTGATTTTGAATTTAAAGACATTTAAGACTTTTTAATATCCCGCGGGGACCCTGAACAAGGGGCGTTTCTAGGATTTTCATTTTAGGGGGGCTCATGGGAAAAAAATGGTAACACTTTAGTTTAGGGTCCAATTCTCACTATTAACTAGTAGCTTATTAGTATGCATATTAGGATATTGGCTGTTTATTATTACTTATAAAGCAAATATTAACGGCTTATTCTGCATGACCATATTGTACATCCCTTAATCATACAATGTAGACAGGTTTATAATCACTGAGATGCCAAATATGCGGTAGTTATGGGGGGGGGACGGGGGATTTGCTCCCCAAGAAAATTTTGATTTCTATGATCTACATATGTGCATTTTAAAATGTTATGAACGCCGAAAAATTTGATAACAATAGCTTAAACCATGTCAATGGGCAGATATGACTGATAAAGTTTTTCCATTTTCGTCGTTGAAGACAGTAAACATATGGTTAACTGATATTTATATGTTTTATGAATCATTTTTGTAGACATGCTAATTTACTGAAGGCTAACAGGAAAGCTAGGTAACTAAATTTATTAAATTAATTCACAATATGCACACATTCATTACTAATCTTATGTCCAATACAGGCTGATAAATGCTGAGCTTTTTTATTTACTGAAGGCTACAAATGGAATTATATTAATTTACAATATGCACATATTCATAACTATTAATCTTATGCCTAATCTGACGAAAACGGCTTTGTTAATATTTCTTGTTTGTTAATTATATTCTAAATGACATTACATAGGCCTATTTCAATTCAAAATGGCGAAATTAGACAAAAGTTTATTCATTTGCCGGAATATTTTTGTCATTTTGTTTAACATTTCTGACTTAAAGAAGCAGCCGTCAAATATGAAATGTTTAGTTTAGCTACTTACATATCTCACACTTGACGTCAAGCTGGTTGCTAAAACTCAGCCTCAGCAGCTTCTGTGTGAGCATAAAGCCCGCCTACTCTGATTTGATTGGTTTCCTCAAATATTTTGACATTGACGAGCGGTGACAGACCAATGAGGCTCAGATCAACACACCGATCGACCAAAACGCATCTTATACCAGGTGTAAACAGGGCCTAAATGCCAACCATCAGATCTGTGTATCAGATGTCAAATTCATCCTCAGACAGCTGAGGGCATAATTACCATTGCACGGGTTGCCAGTTTGGTAGAAAAGGCCTGAATCCTGTGATACACTCAAAAACCAGCGTCCCGAAGCTCCAATAATCCACCGCCACAGTGTACTTCTGCTGTTCTAGCAGCTCAGGGGCCTGAGAGAGACAAAATACTTGATATCAGTAAACACGAGATACTAAACAATCAAGAAGTCTGGTATTTTGATGTACTCACCAAATACTGCAGCGTCCCAACAAACGACGTGCACAGGCTGCTCTGGTCCAGCTCTTTAGCGTAACCCAGATCTATGATCTTATGGACCAACTACAAGAGGCAGGAAACAATTTCAATTTAGCAATAGAATATGACAGTGAAAACAATGGTGTCTTAATGCTTTTAGAAACAGAATTACTGCAAAATGAAAAAAATATGAAATGACTTTTATTTATTACACATTATTATTTAGTGAATCGGATCATTTTACACCGATTCTCTCTGCACTCACCCTTTTTTCTCCCTGTTGAAGGACGATGTTTTCTGGTTTGAGGTCTCTGTGTATTATTCTCATCCCATGGAGGTATGTCAGCGCTGAGGCTGGAGAGAGAGAGAGAGAGATTTTTTTTATTGGCTATATTTATATTTCAATGAGATAATCAGGGCTTGACATTGTATTTCAGCAGCGGCGTGTAACGCAGTCACTCCTATTAGCCACTTTGGCGGGTTGAATTTTAAATATAATACTATGAATTTTTCAATAGTAGTCTTTTAAAAGGGGCCTTCAGGACAAATGTGGGCAAATAATTTAGATTTTTTTTTTAAATAGTTTCCTTAATCTGAACGGTACAAGACTTGGCTACTTTTCCTAAGTTTGCCATCTGAACACACAAAAAAACTGGACTCGATTCAACAAATTTTAAGTTGAAAAAAACTCCAATTTGGTCCTTCGTGGACAAAAGTGGGCACCCATAGGAAATGAATGGGAAATACTATAATTCAGAGCATTTTTTTTTATTTGTCCAATAAAAATCAATAAATCCAAAGCAATGCAGATCATACATACACATACATGAAGCCTATACAACATTCTCAAAGTGGCAAACAAAAAATTGAATAACGCAGGTTGTATTTTTTCACACAAACACATGGCCATTGATATTTTTGCTATATTGTTCTTTTTATATCAACAGATGTCACCAAAGTCACCAAGTCTTTAGGTTTTGGCTGTCTGAACTTACTAGAATTTTCTTTTTTTTACTGAAGTAAAAGAAATATCAAATATAACAAGCATATTTTACTACATATAGTACTTTTATATTTAAATAAATCCAAAAATACCCCAAAAAGTAAAAAAAAAAAAAAAAAGAAATCCATCAAACAAACCCTCCTACCCTCGCGCGCTCGCTTCATTTGGTCCCGAAGAATGTTGTGCGTATTGTGCTTAATTGTACTCATTCCCACAGATTTTCTGCTCACACACAAAGTGTGCGCACATAAAACAGTCTCTTAACTTTTTTGCTGCTTATTGCACTTAAACAGTCAAATACACACAAAAGCATGTTTACAGCCTTGTACAAAATGTGATTTTGGTCTATACGGCCTCCATTACACTCACCCCCCCTAAACCTCACTCCCACCCGGGTCACGGCACCAATGTAACCCCTCCTGTTCGCAACGCTCGCTCCAAGCGGGACTCGAACCCGGGTCCGCCGGCATGAGAGTCGGACGCTCTAACAAGGAGGCTAAAGGCTGCAACCCCTGGCGTCAGTCGCTAGAGCATCTCGAGATCAGAGGAGTGAGGTTTACTTGCTCAGCGAACCACTAGCTCCTAAAAAAGAGGAGAGCCCTTGTTGCATGTGATCGCAGCCACATGAGAGAGAAAAATCGGAATTGGGTCACTTGAACCATGCAGTGTAAATGGGGCCTGAGTTTCAGTTCATTATTCAGACTTCTTTCAGAAAGTTTCTCACGGAGAGACGGCTGAAAGCGCACCCTATTTGACAAAAACACAAGGATTTGTTTTTATTGTGAGTGTACACAAATAAAAGTAGATTATATATAGTTTATAACGATGTATGGCCAAAAATGACTGAGTATTTTAAGTTGTTTCTGCTGACATGAGAAAAAATTCGCCGGCGCGTTCTTCGTGTTCAGAGGGTTAAAATGTATGACTTTATTTCTTCTGTGGAATATGTCTCTGGTTTTTGTCCATATTTTCTTTCGGGTTCTGCAGAAGATATAGTCATACAGATTTAGAATCACATACATGATCACAGTATTTACATTTTTGGGTGGACTACCACTTTAAGACCTTAGACCCAACAATCCAGTTGACTACCAGAGTGAAATTCCAAGTAAAGGACCCACATAATTTTTCTAAAGGCTTCCTAATAAATTCTCAATAATAAGGTCATGTAGGATCAGGGTCTAACACCAGCCGATTTTACTGGAAACATGACTTCCACATGAACTGATGACCATGTTTCATCTCACATTCTGTTTCATTAAGGAAACCGCAGTGTTTTCACTTGAGAGGAAACTGAACAGGATGAGGCCGGTGACTAAATCCAGGTTCATCTTTGTGAAATCTCTGGTGGACCACAGATTGACCGTAGCATAACGCACAGTGACATGTTGTATACAACGGCATTTGTAACCTTTCATTAGATCCTGTTTGTTCTTGTTAGTTCTGGATCGAGTGTAAACAAAGAGAAACTACTCACAGTGGATCATAAACAGCAGACGTACTGCATCAACCCAACTCAAGCCTCTCTATAGGGACTAAGGGCCAGATTTACTAACAGCGTGCGTCAGCGCAAACCCTCTTGACGTTAAGAGCTACTGTTCGGATTTACTAAAGTCACGCAGTGAAGAATTAGCACTGAGAAGGCGTGGAAAGGGTTATTTTTGTGGCTGACCTCACTGCATATGCATTTGTAGGAGTTTCCCTTTCAGACGCAAAATTTACTTAAAGGATTAGTTCACCTTAAAATTAACATTTACTCAACCCCATCTCATCCAAGATGTTTGTGTCTTTCTTTCTTCAGTCGAAAACATTCCAGGATTTTTGGAATGGGAACCAACGGTTGAAGGTCCAAATCAATGCAGTTTCAGAGGAAGAGCTTCAGAGGCTCTGACCGATCCCAGCTGAGGAATAGGGTCTGATCCAGACAAACCATCCGACACATTTTCAAGAAAAAATAAACATTTATATAATTTTTAACCTAAATTGCTCATCTTGCGCTGCTCTGACGTGCCACGAATTGTGTAATACCATTGGAAAGGTCACGCTAGACGTAGGCGGAAGTGACCGTGCAAGGACTAACTTTACAAAAAAACTCCATCTCCAACTTTAAAATCGTCTGACATCGTTGTATAACCTTTTTTTGCTAAGGGATGTTTGTATTAGTCTTCGCATGTGCCCTTTGTAAACATGGGGGCGGTATTCTGCCTACGTCTTCCGTGACCTTTCCGACGTGATTACGCAATCTGTGGTGTGTCACAGAGCAGCGCAACATGAGCAATTTGGGTAATACTAAAAAGTATATACAGTATATAAGTATATATGGACCTTCAACCGTTGGTCCCCATTGAAGTCCATTATGTGCAGAAAAATCCTGGAATGTTTTCCTCAAAAACTGAACAGACTCGTCTTAAAGGGACTTTTGGGATCACTTCACTAAGGGTTTTTTCAATTGTTTGCGGGCCAAACAAGCGTCCCGAGAGCTCCTTGAAGAGGTGGTATGCTTTCAGACGAACTCTGGAGCGGTTCGTTTGTGGCGAGAACGTGATCCGACCTCGAAACAGACCGAACTGCAAAAAGTACTGATCATTTTTGGACTAAACCAGCTGCCGTAGTCAGCTGCGCTGTGCATTATGGGATGAGGAAGTGTTTGTTGACAGTTTGCACTTTAGCATGGCAGCTCGCGGACAAACTTGGAGTAGTGAGGAGGGGCGGAGCCTCATAGAAATTTGGTCTGATGACCATATTAGGTCCCAACTTTCGAAAACTCACAAGAACAGCGCGATGAACTGCCGTTTGCATATAGTTTGCAATTATAGAAATGTATTGTTTGCATATTGTGGTGTATACAAACAATGTAATAGATTATGGATTAATAGATTAAACCGTGCAGTCGCAGTTTAGGAAATACACCATGGCCAATAAGTGATGTGGATGTTGTCATGTGACTGCATTTTGGCTCGTTTCAACCGGTTCGGACCAAAGCCATCAGTGTGGTGTGAAAAGGAAACAAAAAAGCGGAAAAATGCTACAATGTTTAATTGTTTGCCCTTGGTTCGGACCAAACGAACCGAACTAGAGATGTGAAAGCACCCTAAAGCTCAAAAGAAACGACTACGAGCACGCAGTAAAGTACTAACAAATCACGTCGTGTGTTGGCTGCTTCATTCTATTCAGGAGCAGTTTCCATGTTTCATTAACAGGACATTTTAGTATTGTGTATTCGCCATGGTAACTGTGTTTCCATAACCCCAAAACACCATGTCATTTTCACTTTGTGTTATTTTGTCTATTTTTAAATGACTGGTGGCTCATACCAACTTAATTGTATTAGCAAAACAAGTTTGGGACTGCTATTTAAAGCCTTACCTAATAGGCCTACTGTTTATTCATCAGTATTAGTCATATTCTTACTAATTGTGTGTAGCTTATGTTAAGTAAAGGGGAATTTTTGTGAAATGAACTTGCTTTAAAGTGGGTCGCGGCTTGACCAGGAACACGTCGGCCTCATGGCCAAACCAGTCGAGAAACACTGAACTAGCCTAAGAAAAGAGGGTTTTAACGGGATGAGTAAAATAATACATGCCCTAGCCACATTTAGTCCAAAGTCTGGACCCACTTCGGCTTTTATACCATTGATGGGACCAGCGCAATCAACCAAGAACAACTGTAAAAAATGATTGTGATTTTAAGGGTAAAAAACTGTAAAAATGCTACGGCTAAAAGCGGTTAACAGAAAGTTTCCGTACGCTATACGGTGAATAACTGTAATAGATCTAACCTTATATTTAATTTTTACAGTAAAATAGTTTTTGGAAGTCAAAAAGAACAAGTGGTCGTGTAATTTACAGTGAAAAAACGTAAATTGACATTCCCAGAATTCCCTGCGTGATACTTCCCATTTGATGTATTTTCGTTTCTTATTTTTTTCTAATCAGTTATGTACATTAGGGTTTTATGTCACATCTAAAGTTGTTAAATTAATGTTTATTGTATTTTTAAAAATGTCAAGTGTGTTACCATGATGGTGTTTAGTGTGTGTGTGAATGACACTGTGTCCTCCTGAAAGCTTTGATTGATCATGTGACTCATCTCCACTGTGATTGGTGGTTAAAGCTTTGATTGATCATGTGACTCATCTCCACTGTGATTGGTGGTTAAAGTTTAGATTGATCATGTGACTCATCTCCACTGTGGTTGGTGGTTAAAGCTTTGATTGATCATGTGACTCATCTCCACTGTGATTGGTGGTTAAAGCTTTGATTGATCATGTGACTCATCTCCACTGTGATTGGTGGTTAAAGCTTTGATTGATCATGTGACTCATCTCCACTGTGATTGGTGGTTAAAGCTTTGATTGATCATGTGACTCATCTCCACTGTGATTGGTGGTTAAAGCTTTGATTGATCATGTGACTCATCTCCACTGTGATTGGTGGTTAAAGCTTTGATTGATCATGTGACTCATCTCCACTGTGATTGGTGGTTAAAGCTTTGATTGATCATGTGACTATCTCCACTGTGATTGGTGGTTAAAGCTTTGATTGATCATGTGACTCATCTCCACTGTGATTGGTGGTTAAAGCTTTGATTGATCATGTGATTCATCTCCACTGTGATTGGTGGTTAAAGCTTTGATTGATCATGTGATTCATCTCCACTGTGATTGGTGGTTAAAGCTTTGATTGATCATGTGACTATCTCCACTGTGATTGGTGGTTAAAGCTTTGATTGATCATGTGACTCATCTCCACTTTGATTGGTGGTTAAAGTTTAGATTGATCATGTGACTCATCTCCACTGTGATTGGTGGTTAAAGCTTTGATTGATCATGTGACTCATCTCCACTGTGATTGGTGGTTAAAGTTTAGATTGATCATGTGACTCATCTCCACTGTGATTGGTGGTTAAAGCTTTGATTGATCATGTGACTCATCTCCACTGTGATTGGTGGTTAAAGCTTTGATTGATCATGTGACTATCTCCACTGTGATTGGTGGTTAAAGCTTTGATTGATCATGTGACTCATCTCCACTTTGATTGGTGGTTAAAGCTTTGATTGATCATGTGACTCATCTCCACTGTGATTGGTGGTTAAAGTTTAGATTGATCATGTGACTCATCTCCACTGTGATTGGTGGTTAAAGCTTTGATTGATCATGTGACTCATCTCCACTGTGATTGGTGGTTAAAGCTTTGATTGATCATGTGACTCATCTCCACTGTGATTGGTGGTTAAAGCTTTGATTGATCATGTGATTCATCTCCACTGTGATTGGTGGTTAAAGCTTTGATTGATCATGTGACTCATCTCCACTGTGATTGGTGGTTAAAGCTTTGATTGATCATGTGACTCATGTCCACTGTGATTGGTGGTTAAAGCTTTGATTGATCATGTGACTATCTCCACTGTGATTGGTGGTTAAAGCTTTGATTGATCATGTGACTATCTCCACTGTGATTGGTGGTTAAAGCTTTGATTGATCATGTGACTATCTCCACTGTGATTGGTGGTTAAAGCTTTGATTGATCATGTGACTCATCTCCACTTTGATTGGTGGTTAAAGCTTTGATTGATCATGTGACTCATCTCCACTGTGATTGGTGGTTAAAGTTTAGATTGATCATGTGACTCATCTCCACTGTGATTGGTGGTTAAAGCTTTGATTGATCATGTGACTCATCTCCACTGTGATTGGTGGTTAAAGCTTTGATTGATCATGTGACTCAATCTCCACTGTGATTGGTGGTTAAAGCTTTGATTGATCATGTGACTCATCTCCACTGTGATTGGTGGTTAAAGCTTTGATTGATCATGTGACTCATCTCCACTGTGATTGGTGGTTAAAGCTTTGATTGATCATGTGACTCATGTCCACTGTGATTGGTGGTTAAAGCTTTGATTGATCATGTGACTCATGTCCACTGTGATTGGTGGTTAAAGCTTTGATTGATCATGTGACTCATCTCCACTGTGATTGGTGGTTGTCAGTATATATCAAAGGTACATAACAGATATTATTTCAATAGGTTGGTAATTTAACATTATTTTAGTTAATGAAATACGGTTATTTACTGTAAATTTAACTTAAACCTGTAAAACCTAAAATGTATTTTTTTACCGTAAATTTTACAGGGATTTTTTTTACAGTAAAAGTAAAGTGCACAGGTAATACCACGAACATGCAAATGATTGAAAAAGTTTAATTTGCTTAAAATGCTCTCTTTAATTTACAGACTGAAAAACCTTTTGTGCTGTTTCTAACTAATTCTTCCTGTTTATTAAATCTCCTGAAGGTCATAGATCACTCATAATTTTCTCACTCTCAAACCAGAGACGTTTTGAAAGTTACAAGTGAAAATAGATGCCGACCAATTCCTAGTTCTGCTTCTTAGAGGAGAACAAGTCCTCCAAAAAACAACCCCAGGAATCTCACATGCATCTCCCTTAGAGTTTCATTAGAGATGCCTAGAGACCAAAGTCTGCATTCAAAAGTCTCAGTATGAACTCCAGCGTGATCTGAGCTGCTCCACGCTCAGTTATTGCTCTTTACCTCATGACGTGTTGACTCATTTGGGTCTGTTTATATTTCTAGGGATTCACACACACACAAAAAAAGGTCTGCAACAAAGTTAAGTGAATCATAGTTAAGCTCAGCATTTCCGTTTCTGTTCTACATAAGAAATCAAGGCATACAGGTTTGGAACGACATGAGGAAATTATGACAGAATTGTCATTTTTGGATAGACTATACTATTAAGCCCACAGGTTTTAGTAGAGCTCCCACACAGTTTTCTCCATTTTCTTGCTAAAAATAAAAGACTTCTCTCTGGTAATGCGAGAGAGTGTGTGTGTGTGTGTGTGTGTGTGTGTGTGTGTGTGTGTGTGTGTGTGTGTGTGTGTGTGTGTAGACATCAGATTGGTCTGATTCATACTCTCCACCAACTGCAAATCTGGGTTAAATATTTGACTCGGTTTATGTTCTGACATTTACAAAAGCTGATGTGACAACACAGATTCAGCAGAAACGAAAGCAGACGCAGCCGCCACAAAATAATTCTGCTGACCTGTGTTTACGGCTCACATATGCTCACGTGATCACGTGATAAAGGTCAGTTAGTCTGGTTCGCCGTCTGCTGGGACTCAAGACTGCGCTGGAAAAACTGAGTGAAACCGCTGGTTGTGTTATATGTGCTGTAGAGCCCAATTACATTCTTGTGTGTATGTGTGTGTGTGTGTGTGTGGGCAGGCGGTGTCGTGTTTTTGTCACCTTTTTCACCCCTTATGAGTTTACACCCCTGCATATCTCACCCAAATCTGGTTTTAGTAGACGATTCAGACAGTGCACTATACAGGGGATAGGGAACGATCAGACAGTGCACTATACAGGGGATAGGGAACGATCAGACAGTGCACTATATAGGGGATAGGGAACGATCAGACAGTGCACTATATAGGGGATAGGGAACGATCAGACAGTGCACTATATAGGGAATAGGGAACGATCAGACAGTGCACTATATAGGGGATGGGGAACGATCAGACAGTGCGCTATATAGGGGATGGGGAACGATCAGACAGTGCACTATATAGGGGATGGGGAACGATCAGACAGTGCGCTATATAGGGGATGGGGAACGATCAGACAGTGCGCTATATAGGGGATGGGGAACGATCAGACAGTGCACTATATAGGGGATGGGGAACGATCAGACAGTGCGCTATATAGGGGATGGGGAACGATCAGACAGTGCACTATATAGGGGATGGGGAACGATCAGACAGTGCGCTATATAGGGGATGGGGAACGATCAGACAGTGCACTATATAGGGGATGGGGAACGATCAGACAGTGCACTATATAGGGGATGGGGAACGATCAGACAGTGCACTATATAGGGGATGGGGAACGATCAGACAGTGCGCTATATAGGGGATGGGGAACGATCAGACAGTGCACTATATAGGGGATGGGGAACGATCTGACAGTGCACTATATAGGGGATGGGGAACGATCAGACAGTGCACTATATAGGGGATGGGGAACGATCAGACAGTGCACTATATAGGGGATGGGGAACGATCAGACAGTGCACTATATAGGGGATAGGGAACGATCAGACAGTGCGCTATATAGGGGATAGGGAACGATCAGACAGTGCACTATATAGGGGATAGGGAACGATCAGACAGTGCACTATATAGGGGATGGGGAACGATCAGACAGTGCACTATATAGGGGATAAGGAACGATAAGACAGTGCGCTATATAGGGGATGGGGAACGATCAGACAGTGCACTATACAGGGGATAGGGAACGATCAGACAGTGCACTATATAGGGGATAGGCAACGATCAGACAGTGCACTATTTAGGGGATGGGGAACGATCAGACAGTGCACTATATAGGGGATAGGGAACGATCAGACAGTGCGCTATATAGGGGATAGGGAATGATCAGACAGTGCACTATTTAGGGGATGGGGAACGATCAGACAGTGCACTATATAGGGGATAGGGAACGATCAGACAGTGCGCTATATAGGGGATAGGGAACGATCAGACAGTGCGCTATATAGGGGATAGGGAACGATCAGACAGTGCACTATATAGGGGATAGGGAATGATCAGACAGTGCACTATTTAGGGGATGGGGAACGATCAGACAGTGCACTATATAGGGGATAGGGAACGATCAGACAGTGCGCTATATAGGGGATAGGGAACGATCAGACAGTTGCAACAGCATTTTGGGGTGTTGCGACTGGTGGGAAAGCCATTGGCTGGTGTATGTGGACTCACATATATCCTGAATCAGTGTCAGTACAGCAGCTTCTCTCATGCCACAGCAGTTCTCAAGCAGGTTCAGGTACTGAACATACAGAAAGCACAGAGATTATTTTTGATAATGCAACATGAACATGCAACTGAATTATTGGAACATTCATATACCATGGTTTTATCATGCTGCATGTTTCCCCAAAACCCATTTGTGTAAGTGCCACACCTTGCGTAGGTCTCCTCCCTGGCAGTACTCCATGGCCAGCAATGGCAGGTCATTTGTGGCCAGTTTCTGGAGTTCTTCTGGAACGTCTCTCGCCGCCACCACATTGATGTGATTCAACCTGCGAGAAGACACAAGCTTCATCATTACGTGCAAACAACAGAGAACTCAACGTACATATAATCTGGGTTGCATAATGTTGTTATTAAAAATGTGTTTGTAATATTCAGACGGCTGGCCGGCCCAGCCCTACACGAACCTCCTATAAAACACACGCTTAGGACAAAGAGCAATAAAAACAGATGAATTCCAGGCACCATAACAGGATAACTGCAATGACAACACCTAAAACTATCATCTGAGAAAATAAACAGCTCGTTTTAACCTTCATAGGCACCATCCTGACATAATTGCTCTAATAACAAACATTTGAGAGAGTTGCATAAGAGGGATTTTATTACATCTCTTGCTTTTCTTCTTTCTTCTTCCCCATCCCCTTTATAGTGCACTGTCTGATCATTCCCTATCCCCTATATAGCGCACTGTCTGATCGTTCCCTATCCCCTATATAGTGCGCTGTCTGATCGTTCCCTATCCCCTGTATAGTGCACTGTCTGATCGTTGCCTATCCCCTATATGGTGCACTGTCTGATCGTTCCCTATCCCCTATATAGTGCACTGTCTGACCGTTCCCTATCCCCTATATAGTACATTGTCTGATCGTTCCCATCCCCTATATAGTGCACTGTCTGATCATTCCCTATCCCCTATATAGTGCACTGTCTGATCGTTCCCCATCCCCTATAAAGTGCTCTGTCTGATCGTTCGCTATCCCCTATATAGTGCTCTGTCTGATCGTTCGCTATCCCCTATATAGTGCACTGTCTGATCCTTCCCTATCCCCTATATAGCGCACTGTCTGATCATTCCCTATCCCCTATATAGCGCACTGTCTGATCGTTCCCTATCCCCTATATAGCGCACTGTCTGATCGTTCCCCATCCCCTATATAGTGCACTGTCTGATCGTTCGCTATCCCCTATATAGCGCACTGACTGATCGTTCCCTATCCCCTATATAGCGCACTGTCTGATCGTTCCCCATCCCCTATATAGCGCACTGTCTGATCGTTCCCTATCCCCTGTATAGTGCACTGTCTGATCGTTCCCTATCCCCTGTATAGTGCACTGTCTGAATCGTTCCCCATCCCCTATATAGTGCACTGTCTGATCGTTCCCTATCCCCTATATAGTGCACTGTCTGATCGTTCCCTATCCCCTATATGGTGCACTGTATAGGGTCTCCCAGCGATTATTAAAATGAAATGTTTTTTCCCAACATCAAGATTTATTTCATGTCATTTGTTGTTTAGGCACTGATCCCATTTAGATTAGATTCTAAAGACCTTCAGTTCTGATGAACAGGTTTCTCTCTGGTGATGAATGCCAGACTTCACTAAGTCCATTTAAACCTCACCAATCTCTTATAAATCGACTGTAAGCTTGCATTCAGACCTGCCTCCAAACAAGCTGCATCAGATAGTAAGAGTTGTTTTTCCATATTGTATCTTAAATTATGAGTGTGTTTTGAAAATATACAGTCTCTGAAAAGTAATATCTTGCTTCTTGTTTGAAAAAGAACATGTTCAAGATGACCAAGCCTTATACTATACTATAAATCCTTGTTGGTAAGTTATGAATCAGACAGCAAAGATTCATCACAAGTGGTATGTTATCATTGCGTGGCCGCTCACGGTTTCCCTGAACTCGTGTTGGGTTACGACGGACACATCAGAGTCTAACACACACCGACAATCACTGCCCATTTATCATGACGGGTGAGTTTAATCAGACCTCATGCTGTTTTGACGTCAGTCTATTTCTGAGCTGCGGCCAATACGGTCAAACACCTCGGAAAACATGACGGGATTCCTTTCCCTCCACAAAAGAGGTTAAGCAGCTTCAACTGCAGGACATTTCTGACATTGAGCACTGATATCATCATAATTAAGGGTTGATGATCATCACTGTATGTGTGAACTAGAGAAACTCCGTCCTGGGTGTGTTCCCAAAAACATCTGTGTGTGTGTGTGTGTGTGAGATCGTTGTGGTTTGGCTCTGCACACTGGGCTCTACAAGAGGGTGTTGGAGTCCAGGTTTGTGGCTCAGACCAAGTCTGGGGACAGACAGCCTGCTATAAATCTGAGGAAACCAACATGTCCCCCAACCCCTCTCGCTCGTCACACAACCACTGCAGCCTGGCTAACCAGCGCAATCCACGGAACCACACCGCAGCGTCATCAAAACACTCACACTGTGACACTCAGTGGACAACGTGCAGTTTTACCATTCAAAATCATCTTGCATGCACAATTAATCTAGGTTAAATTTAGTGTGGATAACACCCAGAACTCAATAATACTACTATGGTTTACTGGCCGTGTAGCAGGGTAATGCTATGATATTCTTTTAAAGGGGTTGAATTGAGAAATCTAATTTTCCTTGAGCTTTTGACATACACTCACTAAAGGATTATTAGGAACACCTGCTCAATTTCTCATTAATGCAATTATCTAATCAACCAATCACATGGCAGTTGCTTCAATGCATTTAGGGGTGTGGTCCTGGTCAAGACAATCTCCTGAACTCCAAACTGAATGTCGGAATGGGAAAGAAAGGTGATTTAAGCAATTTTGAGCGTGGCATGGTTGTTGGTGCCAGACAGGCCGGTCTGAGTATTTCACAATCTGCTCAGTTACTGGGATTTTCACGCACAACCATTTCTAGGGTTTACAAAGAATGGAGTGAAAAGGGAAACACATCCAGTATGCGGCCGTCCTGTGGGCCAAAATGCCTTGTTGATGCTAGAGGTCAGAGGAGAATGGGCCGACTGATTCAAGCTGATAGAAGAGCAACTTTGACTGAAATAACCACTCGTTACAACCGAGGTATGCAGCAAAGCATTTGTGAAGCCACAACACGCACAACCTTGAGGCGGATGGGCTACAACAGCAGAAGACCCCACCGGGTACCACTCACTCCACTACAAATAGGAAAAAGAGGCTACAATTTGCACCAGCTCACCAAAATTGGACAGTTGAAGACTGGAAAAATGTTGCCTGGTCTGATGAGTCTGGATTTCTGTTGAGACATTCAGGCGGTAGAGTCAGAATTTGGCGTAAACAGAATGAGAACATGGATCCATCATGCCTTGTTACCATGTGCAGGCTGGTGGTGGTGGTGTAATGGTGTGGGGGATGTTTTCTTGGCACACTTTAGGCCCTTTAGTGCCAATTGGGCATCGTTTAAATGCCACGGCCTACCTGAGCATTGTTTCTGACCATGTCCATCCCTTTATGACCACCATGTGCTCATCCTCTGATGGCTACTTCCAGCAGGATAATGCCCCATGTCACAAAGCTCCAATCATTTCAAATTGGTTTCTTGAACATGACAATGAGTTCACTGGACTAAAATGGCCCCCACAGTCCCCAGATCTCAACCCAATAGAGCATCTTTATAGGGATGTGGTGGAACGGGAGCTTCGTGCCCTGGATGTGCATCCCACAAATCTCCATCAACTGCAAGATGCTATCCTATCAATATGGGCCAACATTTCTAAAGAATGCTTTCAGCTCCTTGTTGAATCAATGCCACGTAGAATTAAGGCAGTTCTGAAGGCCAAAGGGGGTCAAACACAGTATTAGTATGGTGCTCCTAATAATCCTTTAGGTGAGTGTATAAGAGGTCATCATGCTATTAGATTATCCTGTGATTCAGAACTGAAGCTTTCATTGAAACCAGGGTCTGAAAATATTTTATTTTGGAATGTGCCGATTTATGACATCACAGATATTTGAAAGACCGCCTCTGCAGAAGAAGATCAACGCCTACTTCATCATCACAACTTTGGCCCCGCCCATTGGAGTGTTAGTGAGATGACGAGGAGAGACGAACGGACTAAGAATAACATAATTTTCCAAAGGATCCTAATGCTAGGAATGTGCTTATTTATTCTCAACAATGTGAATGTCTCAGTTGAGCATTATTTATTTTTATTTGCTACATTTCACTGTGGATTCTTTGGTAAATCAGTCTGAATTTCGGCGCAGGCTTTGCAAATAGACTTCTACGATATGGAATCGACAGGAATGCCACAACATGTGGACCGTGATCACCAGATAAGTGATTTCTGATTTGATTCATGTACAGTGAGATGTTTTCTGTCTGTGTGTCAGTAAACACTCAACTTCACATTGTGTCTCTTAGGATGAAAATAATCTGTTATTTAAACTGTAATTAAATTATATATAGAAAGTGATCAAAGAACGCTCCCTTTACAATCACTGGAGCTGTCAATCAAACAGAGCGAGTTTATCAGTGACTGAGTTCTGGACTCGCGCCAAAACTCCCGTTATAATCAACAAATCTCTTATTTACATTGTGTTTGCACTGTTACTGATGATGAAAGCATTGGTTAGTGTGCAGAAATCCAGTCACAATGACTTTACACTAAAGTCTCATAGCAGACACGCCCCTTTAAACAGAGCGTTCAAACCAGAGGCTAAAATCGGGGTAGGAAAAATGCCTTTTATTTCTAAATATCCTCAACCACCACCAATGTGCAGCATTCTATATTATATCAAAATAAGTACTTTCTCAAGAGAGCCAGCCGGACGCAGCCATAATGAGCGAGTCATTGAATCATTCATTCAAGAGATTCGTTCAAAAATGCTGATTCATCCAGTAGTGAAACAAGTCTTTATGAGTGAGTCATTGAATCATTCATTCAAGAGATTCGTTCAAAAACGCTGATTCACCCAGTAATGAAACAAGTCTTTATGAGCGAGTCATTGAATCAATAATTCAAGAGATTCATTCAAAAACGCTGATTCATCCAGTAATGAAACAAGTGAAGTCTTTATGAGTGAGTCATTGAATCATTCAACCCGTTTTTTTAAATAATTAATGAAACATTTGAAATAGACTTTAGCAATTATCAGTTTGTCAGAACCTCTAGTAAATTACATGATATTTTTGTTTAGTTGTCCAGTCCCTCCAGAAAAACGCGATTATGCGATCGCATGATTTAATGCATAATCAGCCAAAGTCCGCATATTTATGTGGGGCCCGCATTTTTTCAAATACGCCGCACTTTCGCCGCGCAAATTGCCTATTTCCACATGCAAAATATGCGGGGCTAGCATGATTTCATAATCCTCGCATTTTCGGTGCAAAAAAAGTCATATATATATTAGCAGAAAGTTGAAAAATGTTCGTTTACTTCACACAAGAGCCGCCATTTCCCCCTTTTGCCATGGGAACGCTTTGAAGTGACGTAATTACCCGACAAGAACGTCATCGAAAAGCTGCAAACCCCGTGGAGAAACATAGATATCAGTGAAACCATGATGAAGCGCAAATTCCCATTTGCCAACAAAAATAACAGCAAAAGACGCCCAAAGCAGTTTCCCGGTGTGTTGACCGATTTCAAAACACAGCATCATGAAGCTTCAGAGCGTTATGAATCAGTGAGTCGATTCAGCGGTTTGGAGCGTTATGAATCAGTGAGCCGATTCAGCGGTTTGGAGCGTTATGAATCAGTGAGCCGATTCAGCGGTTTGAAGCGTTATGAATCAGTGAGTCGATTCAGCGGTTTGAAGCGTTATGAATCAGAGTCAGTGAGTCGATTCAGCGGTTTGAAGCGTTATGAATCAGTGAGTCGATTCAGCGGTTTGGAGCGTTATGAATCAGTGAGCCGATTCAGCGGTTTGGAGCGTTATGAATCAGTGAGCCGATTCAGCGGTTTGAAGCGTTATGAATCAGTGAGTCGATTCAGCGGTTTGAAGCGTTATGAATCAGAGTCAGTGAGTCGAATCAGCGGTTTGAAGCGTTATGAATCAGTGAGTCGATTCAGCGGTTTGGAGCGTTATGAATCAGTGAGCCGATTCAGCGGTTTGAAGCGTTATGAATCAGTGAGTCGATTCAGCGGTTTGAAGCGTTATGAATCAGTGAGTCGATTCAGCGGTTTGAAGCGTTATGAATCAGTGAGTCGATTCAGCGGTTTGAAGCGTTATGAATCAGTGAGTCGATTCAGCGGTTTGAAGCGTTATGAATCAGTGAGTCGATTCAGCGGTTTGAAGCGTTATGAATCAGAGTCAGTGAGTCGATTCAGCGGTTTGAAGCGTTATGAATCAGTGAGTCGATTCAGCGGTTTGGAGCGTTATGAATCAGTGAGCCGATTCAGCGGTTTGAAGCGTTATGAATCAGTGAGTCGATTCAGCGGTTTGAAGCGTTATGAATCAGTGAGTCGATTCAGCGGTTTGAAGCGTTATGAATCAGTGAGTCGATTCAGCGGTTTGAAGCGTTATGAATCAGTGAGTCGATTCAGCGGTTTGGATCGCCAAAGTCACGTATTTCAGCAGTTTGACACGCGATCCGAATCATGAATCGACTCACTGATTCATAATGCTTCGAAGCTTCATGATGCTGTTATTTTTAAATCGGTCATCACTATATAATTCGTTATTTAGGTTTTATCACAAAAACTATTCTCGTCGCTTCATAAAGTTATTGTAGAACCTGCACTGTAGTGAGATGGACTTTGTAACGATGTCTTTAGTACTTTTTATGGGTCTTGAGAGTGTACATTGTGCCAATGGAGGCCTTTCTGAGCCATCTGATTTCAACTTAAATATCTTCATTTGTGTCTGAAGATGAACGGAGGTCTTACGGGTGTCCAGCGACATGAGGGGACGTCATTAATGACAGAATTTACATTTTTGGGTGAACTAACCCTTTAAGAGATTGCACTTTGTGCATTGGAAGCACTCAAATGTCTGTTTTGTAAAGCTACCTCTGTAAAACAGGAAGTTATTTATTCATTTTTTCAGAAGTTGTATCATATTCCTTTTGTAAAGCTACAGAACTTGTTTGACTCAATGTTTTGTAAATTTTAGCCATTATTAAGGTCTTCAATAAAACAAGATGAGAACTTAAATATTCCCAGCACTTTCTGTGATGTAGAGCTTTTTTTATCTTTTTCATCAAACCACAGTTTTTGCAAGTTCCCGCAATTTTATCGCACAAAATTGCATAAATATCCCGCATTTTCCATCGCATTTTTTAAGAAAACGTGCCACATAATCAAGGATTTTTGCCCGCAACAATCACAAAAAAAAGCCGCATTTTTCTGGAAGGACTGGTTGTCTGTTCAGAATCATCTCTGTTTGAAACAAAAAATCGTGATCCTCCAGAATCGTGCAGCTCTAATTCACGCCCCCGAGAAAACTTAATACAATAAAGCAGCTTTCCAATAAACAACTGGACATGAAGACAGCCACATCTAAACCAATAACCTCCAGAGATGCACTTGCTCCTAATTTAAGATGAGCCTGAAGGTGTTGTGACGATTCTGTGGCCGTTATACTGGGTCATTTTTTACTACTGTGGTGTCATAAATCCATCCCTCTTTGTTTTGCACAGAACTTTTGTTCATAAAAACACTTATAAATAGCCGAATAACAACGGAAGGCTTTGCGTGGTCGCTTAATGGACTGCACATTAAACGATGGAAAACATAGATGAGATTCAGTGGGCAAGAGATGGAAAAATACCATGAACATAAGAGCGTTTTCTCTTTAAAGAAGCATCTGCTATGACATGAATGCCAACATCAAGTTATCAGCCAAACAAATGGGTGTAGTCATTAGCAGAATGACTGTGAAGGAGTCATTGCGTATGTTATTTTCTTTTTTTTAATCACCCTGAATTCCACTGAAAATGTTTGCGCACCAAAGTTTGTTTTTCATTAAGATGTTCTGAGCTCTGACCCTGATCAGACTTCTATGTAAATGTCTCTTGACATGAGGAAGTGTGTGTGAACCATATAGGGGGAAGAAACAGGAAATTGACTCTGGACAGGATATATTCACCTCTTCATGATCTGAATCTCTAAACTCCATCTGCCCTTGTTCTTGACGCTGAGCTCCTGCCGGCACTGTTTGATGGCGATCTGAACGCTGCTTTCCTGTACACACACACACACACAGATGTTAGGAAACATCACAGACTAAATGACTGTGACAGTACCACAGTATACTGATGGTATCAGATGGTAATACTTTTAATATACAGTAGGCACAAACAATGGTGAAGTGGAAATCATCCGCTTACATTTCACAACCACAATACAATCTTTATTTTCCTTGCTTTAAAAATAATAAAAACACATATTATTTTATAATGCACCTTTCTTATACACAAAGAAAGTATAAGATATACAGTGAGGAAAATAAGTATTTGAACACCCTGCAATTTTGCAAGTTCTCCCACTTAGAAATCATGGAGGGGTCTGAAATTGTCATCGTAGGTGCATGTCCACTGTGAGAGACATAATCTAAAAAAAAAAATCACAATGTATGATTTTTTAACTATTTATTTGTATGATACAGCTGCAAATAAGTATTTGAACACCTGAGAAAATCAATGTTAATATTTGGTACAGTAGCCTTTGTTTGCAATTACAGAGGTCAAACGTTTCCTGTAGTTTTTCAGCAGGTTTGCACTGCAGGAGGGATTTTGGCCCACTCCTCCACACAGATCTTCTCTAGATCAGTCAGGTTTCTGGCCTGTCGCTGAGAAACACAGAGTTTGAGCTCCTCCAAAGATTCTCTATTGGGTTTAGGTCTGGAGACTGGCTAGGCCACGCCAGAACCTTGATATGCTTCTTACAGAGCCACTCCTTGGTTATCCTGGCTGTGTGCTTCGGGTCATTGTCATGTTGGAAGACCCAGCCTCGACCCATCTTCAATGCTCTAACTGAGGGAAGGAGGTTGTTCCCCAAAATCTTGCAATACATGGCCCTGGTCATCCTCTCCTTAATACAGTGCAGTCGCCCTGTCCCATGTGCAGAAAAACACCCCCAAAGCATGATGCTCCAACAGAGGACCTTTTTTCACCAAGCTGCTTAGCAATTTCCCCGTAGCCCTTTCCAGCCTTGTGGAGGTGTACAATTTTGTCTCTAGTGTCTTTGGACAGCTCTTTGGTCTTGGCCATGTTAGTAGTTGATTCTTACTGATTGTATGGGGTGGACAGGTGTCTTTATGCAGCTAACGACCTCAAACAGGTGCATCTAATTTAGGATAATAAATGGAGTGGAGGTGGACATTTTAAAGGCAGACTAACAGGTCTTTGAGGGTCAGAATTCTAGCTGATAGACAGGTGTTCAAATACTTATTTGCAGCTGTATCATACAAATAAATAGTTTAAAAAATCATACATTGTGATTTCTGGATTTTTTTTTTAGATTATGTCTGTCACAGTGGACATGCACCTACGATGACAATTTCAGACCCTCCATGATTTCCAAGTGGGAGAACTTGCAAAATAGCAGGGTGTTCAAATACTTATTTTACTCACTGTATATATATATATATATATATATATATATATATATATATATATATATATATATATATATATATATATATATATATATATATATATATATATATATATATATATATACACATACACCAATTTGGCGCTGGGAGAATGAAGGGACACGTTTTTTAAATTGACCAAATTAAGTGTGTGGATGTATCTTTCCCGCTCTATGGCAGGTCGGCTGGACATATAATTACTTGGCATGTTTAATCTGAGTGATTTCTTAAAAGGTCCCATGGCATGGATTTTTTATTTTATTTGATAATGTTTCCTGAGGTGTACTTATATTGTTAGTATGATTTTTACATCATAAAATGTCATCATTTAGAAATAAAAGGCTTTTTTTTTTCTATACTGATGTTTCAAGGGGCGTGTCTGCTGTGAGACTTCAGTAAAAACGCCCACTGTTGTGATTGGCTGACATCTTTGCATTTGAAATGAGCGGAGGGGCGTGGTCTAACGAGGTCTACGAGGCACAAGCCTGCCAGAGAGACGGATGGACCGGAGTTCACTTCTCATCAGTTCTCTCAGCTCGTCTCAGTTCAGTGAACTGCTGTAGTAATTAGCATATACTTCAGGTTATTCGTTTATTTCTATTCGGAGGGACTGTCACTCATGTCAGAAAGTTAGAAACTTTAGAAAATGATAGATCAGCGCTGACTGGAGACGCGAACCGTTTAGAACGTTTCAGTCCAATTTGATGAACTGGTTCGGCCGGTTCACTAAAAAGAACCGGTTCAAAAGAATGATTTGTTTGCGAACCGGACATCACGGACCAGAGACGGAGCGATTGCTAACAAAGTTATTTATAGTAACTACTGAGTTGTGAGCACTGTCAGCGCAAGTTTATTGTGTTTGTATCTGAGAGTTCTGAATAAACAAGAGTCCCAGTCACGCCGAGCCCGCCTTCCTCCTTATTACCAACTTTGTAAAACATGTAATGTACCATTACAGGAGATGAACGAGTTACGAGTAAATGTTGATTATAGCATTATTTTTAGATATTATCCTATCATATGAAAAGTGTCAGTGACGCGCATTGAGTACACAGCGCAGACAAAGACACAACAGCAGTAATCGAATGTAATCCCGTTTATTGTGGGGATAGCTGGCTAGCCTAGCCCAGATACATCCACGCTTACCCCCCTTCAGCTTAATCTCGCGCCGCGTTTGGTGCCTCCGCTGTGGGCCAGATGCAGTTCTGGGGGTCGGTGATGTTGAAGGCCGACCGGTCAGTGCAGCCCGAGTCTCGGCGTGAGGTTTATCTCTAAAGATGTGGCTCTGCCGATGTTAAGCAGAAACTCACGACTGTATGCACATTTTTGAACAGATAGACACGACGAGGACAGACAAAAACACTGACTCACAAGATAGAAAACACGAAAACACCGTTCTGTCGGGAGAGAGAGAAGCCGCAGCGTGTGCACGAATAATAAAGTTCTGTGTGAACTTGAATAATTAGCTACACATCAGAAATCACTGATCACAGATCAGAAGAAACTAAACAAAGACTTCTGTTTTCATTTGTACATCCAAACACTGAGAAACTGCCAGCATTCACTCGTTCACAAGCCATGATCTCTCGAGGACAAAGAAATATGGCGCTCGCATGGGCGTGCCAAATTCTCTGGGCGGAGGAAAGGGAGGTAACAGTTCCTGTTATGATGTCATAACAGGAAAATTCCAGATCAGCTCGTCTGAGCTGTCATTTTCGCAAAGGCAGAGCCAGAACTCGGTTTACACCGATCAAAATTTCTAGTCACTTGGGGACAATATTCAGGCTAGGGGGACTCATATTAATGTTGAATAACCTCATAAAATGACAATTTCATGCCATGGGACCTTTAAGGTTTTCACGCCTGCTGGCTGTGTACGGATGTTGTTTTGTGCCGCTATTTTGTATTGAAGTCTATGGGAAGTCTAGTTTATTTTCCCCTAAAAAGGGGCGGTGACGCAATTGACAGTTAAGTTCCCGGATGTGCCAGTTGTACGTATTTCGGTGCTGTGATGTATTTCCAAGTGAAACGGAATATCGAATAGTATTATTCAATAAATATTATTTTATATAAATAATATGCCGTATTTGATGTTGAGAAAAGGGTCCGTCAGTGATTGCAATAGTGGACTTCAGTGACAGCTACATTATTATGTGTGACTGGTTGTAAACAAGGAAGATGTTTCAGCTGTCAATCTTTTAAAAGGACAGATATCGCTTTCCTCAGCGGACATTCAAACTGATTTTTTAATAATATGGACATCAACCTGAAGAACTATATCAGATGCAGGTAATACACTCGTTTAGTCGATCTTTCTCTCATTAAATACAATAGGCTTCAATGAAGCGACTCAACATTTCTTCGTTAGTTTTAAAGTGACGTTTTAGTATTGGTACTGGCATGGACGTCGGAAGCAAAAAAAAAGTGGGTGGGTCCTCAGAAATCTTTTGCTGGAGTAGATGCCAATTACATTAAGTACAAATATACCACTTTGCTTGCTAAACGTCTAGTTCGGAAAGACAAAATTACGGAAATCGCCATATCATTTAGAGTGGCAGTAGTGTAGGGGTAAGACGCACGGCATAACATTTTGACACAAATCTACCCGCGGTTTGAGTCCGCCTTTCGCCGAACTCAATCTTCTCCCTTTTCCCATCACATATGAGATCAAAAAGGCATTTATTTTAAATAAAAATGAAGAAAAAATTAGAAAAGTGGAAATAAAGCATCTAACATGTGTTTAATAATAAGTGTTTATCGATTAGGGGTAGGTAAACAGACGTGCTGATGATAAAAGTGAGTGGGTCCAATATCATTGATCGTAAAAAGTGGGTGGGTCCCACATACACTGGTTCCGACGCCCATGAGTACTGGAGGCTTTGGCTCAGATGTCAAACTGTCAACTTGAGATTTGAACCTGTGGCGGAAGGAAGTAGTTCCTCACTAAAGAGTGTTTTTAAAGACATTGTTGTTTCTGATTTATTTACACACTTGTGCCGTCAAACTGTTGCATGAATGCAATATTACACTCGTAACCGTGCGATATGGCTGTATATCAGCACCTACAACCATATCGCACTGCTACTCATGTGATATCGCTCATGTATCATGTTTCTGTGACCTTTGGAGCCTAGCATGAGTCTACAAGTATAATGAATGAATGATAAATATCAGATGATAAATGCATGAGTGTGAGGGGTAAAGAATGATGTCATTGTATAGCGAAATTCAGGGAGGAAATCAAAAAGGTGCCACTTGAATTCCACCATGCCCATTTCCTACGGTACTTCCCTTTAGTTCACACAGGAATTATGACCCCCAGTGACATCAACCGGAAATGGCATAAAGCGAGAGAAACCAATGCCATCAGGTGAGTAAGCCAACATGATGCTTTTCGCATCTAGTGAACTCAATGACATCATGGCAGGATTCAAGAGTCTTTAAAGGGATAGTTTACCCAAAAAGAAAATTCCCCCATGATTTACTCACCCTCAAGTCATCCTAGTTGTATATGACATTCTTCTTTCAGAATACGGAAGGCAGTCCGCCGGAAGCTAGATATTTTACTTTATAACGTGTTAAATATGGATATTTTTCTTACACAAACTCATGGCTTCACTTCAGAAGGCCTTTATTAACCCCCCAGAGCCGTGTGGAGCACTTTTATAATGGACTTTTTTGGGCTGCCATTATAAAGCTTGGAAGAGCTAGGACATTTTTTAATATAACTCCGATTCGTCTGTAAGAAGAATGTCTTATACACTTAGGATGGCTTGAGAGTGAGTAAAGAGATGAACTATCCCTTTAACTGCAATGGCCACAGACACACAAAAACAGTATTTCCACACTGGCTTCAGTGAGCGGTCATCAACATCCGCTTCACCAACACCTAATTATTGGTGACATGACATGATGTCACTGACCGCCAGAGAGTGAGTCTGAGCACAACCTGTGCTGGACAGGATATAGAGACAATAAAATGTGATTTGCTCTGTAGATACGACTCCTGTTTAATGGTCCAGCGGGTGAAACCGGTGCATCTGATCACTTATTAAAGCAACAGCACAATCATTATCATTAGGAATCATTAATGTTTAATCTTCTTCAGCATTCCTTGAAGACTATATGACCGTCATGCTCAGTAAAGAGTGTGTGTGTGTTTCAGTGTAACTAAAGCAGGCAATGAGCGATCATGATGTCATCCGTGACAGGAAGTGGGACAAAGCAGGTAGACGCATTTCCTCCTTTCATTTTATTGTTAGAGTCCCAGTGCTGTGAAAGTTATATCATGGGAATCTGAAGTGCCTCTATTTTAGGTAGTTCAAACACCTTTATCCAGGATGGGATGGGACGAGCGTTTACCAGCAGACCGCCAAAAAAAAAAAAATTTAAGTAACAAATTAACATGATGTGTGATTTAGCTACGCAGTACATGTCCTGGAATAGAATTCCTATTATTATCCTAAACGTTTGTGTCATGAAGTGCCATTGTTCATTTATTGTATAATCATTTTCAAAAGAGTTCCATGTTATTCCAGCATAACGTGATCAATCACAAACATGCTTATTTGATTAGTAACATAGAATTCGAGCAAAAAGTTAAATCCTTCTGAAGCAATTTTCTAAATTAAAGAGGTGGTTGATTATGATCTGACTGGTTTAACTTTAGTGAGTGTGTAGTGTCGCTGTTTGAGCATTAACAACATCTGCAAAGTTAAGACGCTCAAAGTTCAAAGCAAAGGGAGATATTTTCTTTTACAGAAATCTAGGGCTGCCACTAACGACTATTTTTATATCGATTAATCTATCGACTCATTTATCGATTAATCGATTAATCTATCAACTAATTTATCACAATCATTTTCAACAATTTTACTTAAAAACATTTAATTTAACTTGCAACGTTGGCCTTCAGTAGTGTACTATATAAAAGTATAAATGTAAACAAGCCCTTGACAAAATGTAAAAGTAAAAGAGTAAAAATTTAAAAAGGTACAAGCAGAAAAAGAGAAGAGAATATCAGCAAATACTTTCCATATAGAATAGTGTTGTCACGATACCAACATTATGACTTCGATACGATACTAGGGATGTGACGGTGAGGAAATTTTCCCACCGGTTAATCGACGTGTGGCAACACCGGTAATACCGGTATCACCGGCGGGGGCTTTTAAATCACTAATTCTATCTAACCGAAAGTAAAATGCACTCGACCGCTCGGGCTTTCATAACGCAACTGAAAACGGAACTGAAAACGCGCCAGTGCGCGCACACCGTGAAAAACAGCTCGTCTGTAAATGCGCGCTTTGTGAGGCCATGAATGAAATTTGTCCGTAAATGCGCGCTCTGTGAGGCCATGAATGAAATTCGTCCGTAAATTGTGTGCTCTGTGAGGCCATGAATGAAATTCGTCCGTAAATTGCGTGCTCTGTGAGGCCATGAATGAAATTCGTCCGTAAATTGTGTGCTCTGTGAGGCCATGAATGAAATTCGTCCGTAAATTGCGTGCTCTGTGAGGCCATGAATGAAATTCGTCCGTAAATTGCGTGCTCTGTGAGGCCATGAATGAAGTTAGTCCGTGAATGCGCGCTCTGTGAGGCCATGAGTGTGTCTCAATCAGTTCCCTAGTAGTCAGGGCACTGATCAGGCATTGATCGGTCTATGTTTGAGACACACGCCATGAATAAATGTCAATTCGTCCGTGAACCCTTGTTTATACTCGACGCGTCCGCACCATGGTCCGCACGAGCGTGAGGGTGTGTGCGGCAAAAGTGACGTCATCGCAGAGTGCCAAGCGGACGAAGCGTGCGAGCAGTCAGCTGAGTCAGACGAAAGTAAACAATGCGCGCTCTGTGCGGCGGTGCACATTTTACTTTCGGTTTTGAATTAGCGCCAATTCGGTGGCGGGTTGCTTGAATTGTGGGTTCATTAGCCTATAATTTTTTATGAAAAACAAAACAACAAAACAAAAGACAAACTCCCTTAAATAGGCGCTTTTACGTTTCACTTTGAAACCAAATCTTCCTTGATCATTTCAGTCAGCTCCTCACTCTCTGATGAATGAAATCTGATGAATGACTCCTGCCGAGACTCACAGTCGGGTCATGCTTTATTAAGCAGACACGTTCAGTTTTAATTTGTATTGTCTGTTCTCTAACTGAACAAAATTATTTTATTTCTATAAAAAAAAAAAAAAAAAAACGACGGTGGGGCGGTGCCACGGTGGGCAAGTGATGTAAGCGGTGTTGAGTCTGAACACCGGTAACACCGGCAACACCGACTATCGTAGCAAGCCTATACGATACCAGACTAAAATACCTCAATTTCGATACTGAATCCATACCATGGCAAAAAACAGTAAAAGTAATTGAATAATATGACAGAACTTGCTATTCATTGTTTTATCATTGTTTTATCATTGTTTTATCATTGTTTTAGGGTTAAAAAAAACCAAAAACTCATTTGCCCAGCATGTTCCTGCCCTGCCCTGCTTCACACAATATTAGCTCCAGCCCCTTAAGAGCTGCACGGACCACATAACACCCGATTTCTCATTCAACTCTTTATACGTTCACTAAAGACAAATCTGACTGAGTTTACCCGAATACTCGCCAGGACCAGCATTTTTACAGATTTTTGACCATTCAAACCCAATAATCCGCGAAACTGGCGTTGCGATCTCTCTGAGTGAAAGGAGTCCGGCAGGCGAGCACGTCCCGCCCGCGCCACACTTTTCTGTTGCTTTCTTTTTCCTGAGCTGCGCGTATATATTTGGCTGTTCTGCTTCCATTGTTTAGTGAACGGTCACACACACGTCCTCACTCCTGCTGTCACACATCGACGCACATTAAGAAATTACTGCTCTTATTAGAGTGCTGTCATTTTTAAACTACCGGTAATAATACAATTTCATATCGTCCCCAACTTACCCAGCCGACTAAAAATACTGACGTCGACTAATTGACGCAGTCGATTGTATTGACCAATCACGACAGGCCTACAGAAATCGCTTTTTAAGGACTACAACAAACAACTGGTAGGGACTACAACAAGCTTATTCATGGGTTAGTGACATCACAAACCCTAAAGTTCAGTAGCCCCGCCCACTGATTCGAGCACGACAAGTCGCTAACACTGGATTGAGCAACACACTCATGTGAGTTAAAAGTTTTTACTTCACATTGTTTCTCTTAGTAGGATGAAAATAATCTGTTATTTAAAGGGGTCCTATAATGCCCCTTTTTACAAGATGTAAAATAAGTCTCTGATGCCCCCTGAGTGTGTGAAGTTTTAGCTCAAAATACCCCACAGATTATTTTTAATAGCATGTTCAAATTGTCACTTTTCAAGGGTGAACAAAAACGCACCATTTTTCCGTTTTTGTGTGTGTCCCTTTAAATGCAAATGAGCTGCTGCTTCTGGCCCCCTTTCAAGAAGAGGGCGGAGCTTCAAGAGCTCGTGTTAGCAGCACGCACTGAAAATGTCAGAAATTGTTCAGCCTTTTATGTTCAAACCAGAGTCGGACAATGATGGAGAGACTCAAGAAGAAGAGACAATATGTAGAATGAGACAGGACGTTTCTGAATGGTTAATTGATGAATTTATGAGTTAACGATTGATTAGCATATTCTGTCATGATAATCTATAAACCGCTGGTGTGGGAACTGTTGTGAGATGAGCCAGAGAATATCTGCTGATGAAGAGAGAACAGGGATAGTTTAGTGTAATTACGGTTATAACTGTTGTCATCTTGCTTTATGACACGCTATTGCTTTTGTGTTTGTACTGTATTGTAATAAATGTGAAAGACGGACGACAGCTTGAGCGACTCCCAAATGTGCTCGACTACAACAACTCTTCCTCTTCTCAACATGTTCCCGTGGGCGGGGTTTATGTAAATGTTAAGGTTAGTGATGTCACTAACCCATGAAGAAGCTTGTTGTAATCCCTACCAGCCGTTTGTTGTAGTCAGATTTCTGTAAAAGAAAATATCTCCCTTTGCTTTGAACTTTCAGCAGTGGGCGTTTACACTGAAGTCTCACAGCAGCCAATCACAGCAGTGGGCGTTTACACTGAAGTCGCACAGCAGCCAATCACAGCAGTGGGCGTTTACACTGATGTCTAACAGCAGCCAATCACAGCAGTGGGTGTTTACACTGATGTCTAACAGCAGCCAATCACAGCAGTGGGCATTTACACTGAAGTCGCAGAGCAGCCAATCACAGCAGTGGGCGTCTAACAGCAACCAATCACAGCAGTGGGTGTTTACACTGATGTCTAACAGCAACCAATCACAGCAGTGGGCATCTAACAGCAACCAATCACAGCAGTGGGTGTTTACACTGATGTCTAACAGCAGCCAATCACAGCAGTGGGCATTTACACTGAAGTCGCACAGCAGCCAATCACAGCAGTGGGCGTCTAACAGCAACCAATCACAGCAGTGGGTGTTTACACTGATGTCTAACAGCAACCAATCACAGCAGTGGGCATCTAACAGCAACCAATCACAGCAGTGGGTGTTTACACTGATGTCTAACAGCAACCAATCACAGCAGTGGGCATCTAACAGCAACCAATCACAGCAGTGGTCGTTTACACTGACGTCTCACAGCAGACACGCCCCTTCAAACAGAGCGTTCAAACCAGAGGCTAAAATCAGTTCATGACCCCTTTAAAGCAAAATTCTAAAACTTGTTTATTTTGAGGTTTAAATCTGGACCCAAGACTGGATCCACTCGGATCGTGAATAACTTATAAATTAATATAATTATAGTGAGCCTTTCTCCACTCTGAGAATATACTATAAACATTTGCATTTCACAATATATCTGAACAGGAAACCATAAATCAGTGCTCCTCCTGACCCTAATGCACAGCAGACAGTAAATGCACACGGACGCATGACACATTAGAATAACACTTCAGATGAATGTGACTTTAGTCCCGTTTTCAAAGCATTCAGCCCTAAAGATCTGAGGAACATGAAACGTTGATAAGAATGTTGCTACATCCCTAAAACTAAGAGACTGCTCGATAGGAATATTATTCCAGTTCTAGTGTAAATGATGTTGAGGGATAAGCAAGCGCTGGGTTTGTGCTCGACTGTATCTTGGTCATGAAACTTTACCTTGTTTTGCCAGAGAGTGACATTCCCGAAGCCTCCGGTTCCCAGTCGCTCTTTCAGTTCCCAGGGGCCACACATCTGCGGCTGCATGGAGGGCGGACGGCTCATGACGGCCCCTCAAACCCTGGAGAGAGAGAGGGGAACGAGATCAGAACGATTCATAATAATGTTAAAAACACTGAGATGCGTGTGTACTAGGATCATGAGTATTAGCTGTAAGAGAAATCTGTGAAAATTAAGAGATCATACAATCGCATGTTATTTTTATTTAGTGCTGTCCTGAATAAGATATTTTACATATAGTCCACAAGACAAACAAACAGCTGAATTTATTCAAATGACCCGTTCAGAAGTTTATAAACCCTTGATTCTTAATCCTGTGTGTCGTTCCCTGATGATCCACGGCTGTGTGTGTGTGTGTGTGTGTGTGTGTGTGTGTGTGTGTGTGTGGTTCCCTGATGATCCACGGCTGTGTGTGTGTGTGTGTGTGTGTGTGTGTGTGTGTGGTTCCCTGATGATCCACGGCTGTGTGTGTGTGTGTGTGTGTGTGTGTGTGTCGTTCCCTGATGATCCACGGCTGTGTGTGTGTGTGTGTGTGTGTGTGTGTGTGTGTGTGGTTCCCTGATGATGCACGGCTGTGTGCGTGTGTGTGTGTGTGTGTGTGTGTGTGTGTGTGTGTGTGTGTCGTTCCCTGATGATCCACGGCTGTGTGTGTGTGTGTGTGGTTCCCTGATGATCCACGGCTGTGTGTGTGTGTGTGTGTGAGTGTGTGTGTCGTTCCCTGATGATCCACGGCTGTGTGTGTGTGTGTGTGTGTGTGTGTGTGTGTGTGTGTGTGTGTGTGTGTGTGTGTGTGTGTGTGTGTGTGTGTCGTTCCCTGATGATCCACGGCTGTGTCTGTGTGTGTGTGTGTGTGTGTGTGTGTGTGTGTGTGTGTGTGTGTGTGTGTGTGTGTGCCGTTCCCTGATGATCCACGGCTGTGTGTGTGTGTTTGTGATGGTTGTTCTTGAGTCTCCTGTTTGTCCTGAGCAGTTAAACTGACCAACGTTCTTCAGAAAAAAACCTCTTCAGTTTTCCAGCATCTTCTGCAGAATCACACAGTCTCAGCTGGAGAGGGTGCAAATATGCAGAAAACTGAAGATGTGCAGGACCTGGAGGATATTTCTGAAGAGATGTTGGTCAGTTTAAATGCTCAGGACAAACAACAGACTCAAGAACAACCATCACAAACACACACACACACACACACACACACACACACACACAGCCGTGGATCATCAGGGAACGACACACACACACACACAGCCGTGGATCATCAGGGAACGACACACACACAGCCGTGGATCATCAGGGAACGACACGATCAAGGGTTTAAAACTTCTGAACGGGTCATTTTAATAAATTCAGCTATTTTTTGGTCTTGTGGACTAAGCATCTAAACATCTTTTATTTAAACTATAATATTAATGACAGTACTAAATAAAAATAACATGCATTTTGTATGATCTCTCTTACTTTAAAAATTAAAAATGATTCTCAGATTCTGCAAGTGGTTCACATACTTTTTCTTGCAACTGTATGTGTGTGAAAATACAGGAGCTAAATATGGCATCTGAGGAGCTCCTCAATTGTAAAAATGATACATAAACTAGATAATTATTGAGTTTTTTATTTATTATTATTATTTAGTAACACTATTTTGTTTATTATTAGTATGCATGTGAGGGTTTTGGTTAGTGTATAAACATTTGAAGACAGATAAAATATAACTCCACTGATAACTGTTTTCAACATTGATAATAATCATAAATGTTTCTTGATCAAATCATATCAGAATGATTAGTGAAGGATCATGTGACACTGAAGACTGGATTAATGATGATAAATTCAGCTTTGATCAGAGGAATAAATGAAACTTTACTACATATTCACATAGAAAACAGCTGTTTTACATTATAATAATATTTCACAATATTACTATGCTTGTAATCAAATGAATCTCATGATAGAAATGAAACGTTATTTGATGTCATAAAATATTTTTGTTCTTTATAATCAGCACATGTTTGTACACAAGATCAGATCAGTTTATCAATCTTTCATAAAGCTGCTGTATCCCATAATACTCGCTAAAGCTCATATGTTTGATGCTGTTTATTCGCAGTACAGTGTTGATGAGCGATAAAGCAGCTCGTGTTGACTTTTACCGTGGTCAAGGTGAGGTGATTTACCTGCTGCTGATTTACTCCGAAACACTTCTGAAAGCAGACGATTCCTGCGACCTTTACACATCTACGGGTTTCTTTCGTAAACCATCAGTAAATGTTTGTGATTGTGTTTGAAAGCAGAAGAGCATTGAGTTTCTCTACTTCCTGAAACTTTCCTTGGCCGTAAACATTGTAAAAGAGCAGACTCGCAAAATAACTTCCGTGTTTACTGTATGCTACTGCACACAGTAGGGGAGAGTGGGGTAAAGTGAGACATTTTTTACATTTGCTCCCCTCTGAGCGAGCTAAATTGATATATCAGTAAAATTGACACATTTCCCATTAATTCAGCAATGGGAATGATCAGAATGTATTCAGGATGAAAGTCAGTCAAAATATGGTTGTTTAAAAAAAAAGTCGTCTTCCCAGATAGCACACGTACGTCTACAAGATGTCTGTTAAAGATCACTTAATCTGGAAAGCATCTGCTGTTTACAAACATCTGATAGACGTCTTTAAGATGTCAGTTTTTCATACATTCTAAATCATAAACATCTTAAAAACATTGTCTAAACGTCTTTTTGACATCTGACAGGAAACATCCAATAGACGTATTGCAGATTAGCAAACACTCTAAAAAATACGTCTTCCAGATGTAAACACGCACATCAAATAGACGTCTCCGAGATGTATGTGACTATGTGTGCTATCTGGGTTGTGTCTCACTTTACTCCTAAACTGAGACAGACCAGAGAAATCAAGGGGGTAAAGTGAACCACTTACTTTTTCCACGCTGAAACTACCATAACAACACATCCTGACAGCTAGCTTGACAGCCACACATTCCAGAACTAATGTTGGACTAGTAACAGAATCATGGGGATTGGTCAATAAGCAATTTTCTTTTTCTAAACACTTGAAAGTATCTCTGAACAAAATCAAATACAACATAATATAATTCAAAATGTTTTAATTAACATTCAAATGACCGATAGAACTAGTTAGATTTCAGCACAGTCTGGGGGTCAGAAAACGGGACCCTTAATAGAGCCAGCTAGAGTCTGGGGGTCAGAGCAAAGGTCAATCAGAACCAGCTAGAACAGCCTGGGACTCAGAACACAGGACTAGACCCATCAGCCTACTGTCATACTCTACAACTAGGCCTACGCTACATTTCTTCCCTGAAGGTTACAGGGAAAGATGAGGAGTTGCTCTCTCCGTGTGGTTCCTCCAGGCCTTTTAGGTTGAGGCAGCTTCTTCAACTCATCACTTTTAGGAACATGTGCCCCAGGTTGTCTTCCTGGTGTATTGGCTTGGCATGATGGCTTTTCTACAATATTTATCTTATATATTATATTTATATTTATGCAATATGCAGACGCTTTTATCCAAAGCGACTTACAGTGCCCTTATTACAGGGGCAATCCCCATGGAGCAACATGGAGTAAAGTGCCTTGCTCAAGGACACACTGGTGGCGACCGCTGGGATCGAACCAGCAACCTTCTGCGTATCAGTTTTATGGTTTAACCCACTGGACCACCATCTCATTTATGACATAAAAAATACAAAATATGCAATGTAATATTACATTGAAATATTTTTAAGATTAAACTTAACTTGTGCCTCATGTCTCACTTTACCCCAGATCATTTGTCTCACTTTACCCCACCACTAGCCTGGGAAAACCCAGACAACTTCCAGCAAATTTAGATTTGCTCTGCAAGTAGTCTGGCAAAGAGCCCATTCAAGCCCATTTCTAATCCCTCGAAATCGCAGCACCAATCAGAAACGTTGGGTCGGGCTTTACACGATGACGTTGAAGCAGATTTGCCGCCGTGGAGCATCACTTGTTCGAATCAGCTATCGCGTCTGTTTTAAGCGATTGAAAACTTTTCCTTTTCGTTAAAACCCGAGCAAAGAACAACACTCGAAGCCTTCATATCTAAAAAAGATGTTATCGCTGTCTTACCGACTGGATTCAGCAAAAGTCTGATCCCAGCTTGGCCCTTTGGTGGCTAAACGAATGGGTCTTAGCAAGAGCCCTCTGGTAGTGTTAATGTTTCACAAAATATGGTTTTAAGTCCTTTTCAGGCGAGAATGTAGTTGTTTAAAGCACAAATCTGTGGTTTATTTATAAAGAGAGCACCTTTTTGAAAATTAGATCTGGCGTTTTCGGAGTTGTGAGCTCCAGTGGACCAGCGGCGCTCAATCGCTCATTAACCCCAGCGAGAGCAGCCTTTCCTCGGCCAGTCCTTCAGACGTCTGCCGCTGGCTCTGACGTCTCTGTAGTGGTTAAACATAAGACATGATTCGTCTCGTCTTGTGTAGATCTAACGGCTGATCTTTGCTCTCATTAATCTATAATTTGTTCCCTGACAGATCGTTTTGTCTGAGGGCAAAATTAAGTTTCATAACTTTATATTTTTAAGCTATTAAACTTTACCGTTGTAGTCTCCTAGCGCTGACTTTGTTTGACTGAATTGCTTTATTTATTGTATAGATATTTTGAATTGCTCAGTTTGTGTAAATCCACTTCATAATATTTTTTCACATGTCTAGGTACAATGTGATTTCATTAATACAGGTGCATACTTTTTTTTGGTTACACTTTAGTTTAAGGTGTCTTTGTTACAGTGTAATTATACATTTATGTACTGAGTATTATTATGTACTTACTATATGATTAGGGTTTTGTTGAGGGTTAGTTGTGTGTAATTATGCATAATTTACTGTTATTATATTATAAATTATAGTAATTATAGTACTATAAATTGCATGTAACATACAGTGAGGAAAATAAGTATTTGAACACCCTGCTATTTTGCAAGTTCTCCCACTTAGAAATCATGGAGGGGTCTGAAATTGTCGTCGTAGGTGCATGTCCACTGTGAGAGACATAATCTAAAAAAAAAATCCAGAAATCACAATGTATGATTTTTTAACTATTTATTTGTATGATACAGCTGCAAATAAGTATTTGAACACCTGAGAAAATCAATGTTAATATTTGGTACAGTAGCCTTTGTTTGCAATTACAGAGGTCAAACGTTTCCTGTAGTTTTTCAGCAGGTTTGCACTGCAGGAGGGATTTTGGCCCACTCCTCCACACAGATCTTCTCTAGATCAGTCAGGTTTCTGGCCTGTCGCTGAGAAACACGGAGTTTGAGCTCCTCCAAAGATTCTCTATTGGGTTTAGGTCTGGAGACTGGCTAGGCCACGCCAGAACCTTGATATGCTTCTTACAGAGCCACTCCTTGGTTCTCCTGGCTGTGTGCTTCGGGTCATTGTCATGTTGGAAGACCCAGCCTCGACCCATCTTCAATGCTCTAACTGAGGGAAGGAGGTTGTTCCCCAAAATCTCGCAATACATGGCCCCGGTCATCCTCTCCTTAATACAGTGCAGTCGCCCTGTCCCATGTGCAGAAAAACACCCCCAAAGCATGATGCTACCCCCCCCCCCCCCCCATGCTTCACAGTAGGGATGGTGTTCTTGGGATGGTACTCATCATTCTTCTTCCTCCAAACACGTTTAGTGGAATTATGACCAAAAAGTTCTATTTTGGTCTCATCTGACCACATGACTTTCTCCCATGACTCCTCTGGATCATCCAAACGGTCATTGGCAAACTTAAGACGGGCCTTGACATGTGCTGGTTTAAGCAGGGGAACCTTCCGTGCCATGCATGATTTCAAACCATGACGTCTTAGTGTATTACCAACAGTAACCTTGGAAACGGTGGTCCCAGCTCTTTTCAGGTCATTGACCAGCTCCTCCCGTGTAGTTCTGGGCTGATTTCTCACCTTTCTTAGGATCATTGAGACCCCACGAGGTGAGATCTTGCACGGAGCCCCAGTCCGAGGGAGATTGACAGTCATGTTTAGCTTCTTCCATTTTCTAATGATTGCTCCAACAGTGGACCTTTTTTCACCAAGCTGCTTGGCAATTTCCCCGTAGCCCTTTCCAGCCTTGTGGAGGTGTACAATTTTGTCTCTAGTGTCTTTGGACAGCTCTTTGGTCTTGGCCATGTTAGTAGTTGGATTCTTACTGATTGTATGGGGTGGACAGGTGTCTTTATACAGCTAACGACCTCAAACAGGTGCATCTAATTTAGGATAATAAATGGAGTGGATGTGGACATTTTAAAGGCAGACTAACAGGTCTTTGAGGGTCAGAATTCTAGCTGATAGACAGGTGTTCAAATACTTATTTGCAGCTGTATCATACAAATAAATAGTTAAAAAATCAATCGATTGTGATTTCTGGATTGTTTTTTAGATTATGTCTCTCACAGTGGACATGCACCTACGATGACAATTTCAGACCCCTCCGTGATTTCCAAGTGGGAGAACTTGCAAAATAGCAGGGTGTTCAAATACTTATTTTCCTCACTGTACATATGTAACAAGGAAACTGTAAAATAAAGTGTTCCCCTTTTTTTCTTTATGTACAATGAAAGAATGGAAGTGAAATATGACAAAATGTCCCATAGGTGGGGCACAGAGCTTAAAATTTTATCTGATCTAAAAAATAAAATTAAAAAATCTAATAGCGGGACACATTGTATAAACATATATCATTATTTATATCCTGTAAGTTGCGAGGCGGGGCCTCCGTGGATCGGACTTGTTTATTCAGCACATCCCACAGATGCTCGACTGGATTGAGATCTGGGGGATTTGGAGGCCAAGTCAACGCCTCAAACTCGTTGTTCTGCTTCCTCAAACCATTTCTGAAGCATTTGTGCTTTGTGGCAGCGCATTATCTAGGTTCTTCTCGGATCACCCCTTCATGGTCGGTCAGAAACCTTGGCGTAATCTTTGATGACCAGTTGTCCTTCAAAGACCACATTTCAAAGACAGCTCGCTCATGCAGGTTTGCGCTTCACAACATCAGGAAGATCAGACCTTTTCAAACAGAGCATGCAACATAGGGTGACCAGACGTCGCCGTTTTCCGGGGACAGTCCTGGTTTTTGGTGTTCTGTCCCCAGAAATGTCCCCGTTTTACAGCTCGTTCAAAACAACCCGCAGATATATTTTTTATACTGTTCATCTATGAAATGCACTTTCTGTAAAGCTGCTTTGAAACAATGTGTATTGTGAAAAGCGCTATACAAATAAATTTGAATTGAATTGAATTGAATATATTGCAAAAAAGCGCCCAACCAACATACAGCAGCCTGCTGGTTATAGGAGCAACCGTGTAGTGATTATTGTCACCAGCAGACGGCGCTGTGAGATACGCTGACTCTACTTGGACGCGCGCCGCTACTACTTCATGAAGAACGTGAGAGCAGAGCGCCATTATCGTCAAATATCTAAAGAAACATCGTTATCGCTTTCAAGGTAGTAACATACTAACTATTCATTTTATAGTAAGGTAAAACTGTTTGTATGTGTTTTATAACAGAGCCTCAACGGGGTGCGGGATTGTTCCCCCCCAAAAAAAGTTCTGCAGCCGCAAAGCAGTGATTACGCACATCTGAACTATAAATATAAAAAAAAACTAAACAATTACACTTGCAAAAAATACATGCGCAGAATACATACTTTCTGCTTAAAATAAGCCTAAAATGCAAAATAACAAGACCGTAAACAAAAACGTAACAAAACATTTGAAGTAAAAAAAAAAAAAGTAGCCTAATTTATATTGTATAAACTTGTGAAAATATGAAATACAATTATAAAATCTTACAATATCTGTAAATTGTTTTATTTATCATATTTATGTTGTTTTATTTTTGTAATGTGTTTTTGTTAAGTCATGTTATAATATTGTTTTGAACTGCTTGTTATTTACAATGGTTACTATATTAACTGTTTTCATTGTTTGTTTGTTTTGGGGTTTTTTGCGTACTCCTGCATACTTTGACTCGCTCCTACAAGTCTACAGCCCCACCAGAAGCCTTCGCTCAGCTAAAGAGCAACGGCTTGTGGTACCATCACAGAGAGGCAGAAAATCCTTGAACATTCACATTCACCGTTCCCAGCTGGTGGAACGATCTTCCCACCTCCATCCGAATTGCAGAATCACTGACAGCATTCAAACGACAGCTGAAAACTCACCTCTTCCGTGAGCATCTAACCTTATCTTAAAAAAGAAAAAAAAATCCTTATTTTCCTTCTATTTTCCTCTACTTCTTCCCTGCCCTAGTGTGTGATGCTCTGTGCGATGTCCAAAACTCAGTACTTTAGGCACTTTCTGCGTTTCTGTGTTTTGCTGCCTCCTCATGATGGATCACTTCCTGTACTCCTCAGTTGTAAGTCGCTTTGGATAAAAGCGTCTGCTAAATGCATAAATGTAAATGTAAATGATCTGCTGAAAGAGCCACAGACACCAGGGATTACGTTTCCATGAGAGGCTGGACATGGGCTCAGCAATGCTTAGGTAGGTGGGACGTGTCAAAGTCACATCCACATGGATGGAGGACCCAAGGTTTCCCAGCAGAACATTGCCCAAAGCATCACTGCCTCCGCCGCCACGCCTTCTTCCCATAGTGCACCTGGTGCCATGTGTTCCCCAGGTCAGCCACGCACACGCACCCGGCCATCCACGTGATGTAGAAGAACACGTGATCATCAGACCAGCCCACCTTCTTCCATTGCTCCGTGGTCCAGTTCTGATGCTCGTGCCACTGTTGGTGCTTTGGGTGGTGGACAGGGGTCAGCATGGGCACTGGTCAGCGGCTGTGCCGCCCCATACACAACAAACTGAGATGCTCTGTGTATTCTGAGCCCTTTCTATCAGAACCAGCATTAACTTCTGGAGCAGTTTGAGCTCCAGTAGCTCGTCTGTTTGATCGGACCACACGGGCCAGCCTTCGCTCTCCACGAGCATCAATGAGCCTCGGCCGCCCATGACCCTGTGGCCGGTTCTCCACTGTTCCTTCACTTTTGATAGAGACTGACCACTGCAGACCGGGAACACCCCACAAGAGCTGCAGTTTTGGAGATGCTCTGACCCAGTCGTCTAGCCGTCACAATCTGACCCTTGTCAAACTCGCTCAAATCCTTACGCTTACCCATTTCTCCTGCTTCTAACACATCAACTCTGAGGACAAAATGTTCACTTGCTGCCTAATATATGAATTATACAATATTTAATACTAAAAACAACAGAGTTCAAGAACACAATCCCTCTTCAAACTTGTTTTGACTACTCATGATGACAAACTTTACTCATCTAGAGTTAAAGTCCATTCAAATAGTGAAAAATGTCACCTTTTAAAAGATATTTTCATATATGCTATTTATGTTGAATGCATAAATGACAGAAATGATGTGCATTATATAATGGTTTATCCGTTTCCCGATCTCTTGAATCACTGCTGTGTACTCTTGAGATCATTTCCTGATAAAAGTGAGCTGTTGATGATGACTTCCTGTGGTGCCACCCTCCAGGAGGACAGATTTACAGATATAACCTCTCTCAGCCTTGAACGTTGAAGTTTCCTTCATTTGTTTTTTCTGTCATTGAATTGACGTCTAAATTTGAAGGAATTTCTGCTGAATTGAAATCTATTGGGAGCAATGCAACTTTATACAACTTATAATAACTTTTATTTGTGTAATATAAGCCGATAAAGAATCATTTGACTGGGTCTCAGTGCTTTCAGGACTCCTCATTTACCTGTTTTCTCTTTTAAAGTCCAACTAAAAGGTTGCTTTTATGGGTTCGTTCCTCAGATTTTCTCCTAAATAGCCCCAGTAACATGATAAGCCTGAAGTCCTGCGTCATTATGAATAATCTGCTCTCTGAAAGTGAGAATCTGATACAGAAACTCTCGGATGTGGCATGTGGAAAACATGTCATCGGTGAGTTAATAAATAGAAGGAGGGTAAACACCTAATAAATAAACAGATGCTTTTATGAATCGCATGTTGCGACATTTAAGAAGTTCTACGGTCATCTGCGTGGTCTCTAGCTGATGTGAGTGAGGAAGATGGCTTAGATGTCAGGTCCTGAATCTCCCCAGCTGCTCTCGTTATGTGTTTACTCAGAAGTTTCCTGTTAACGTCCACAATACTTGATGATACATGGAGATAATCTGTGCGTAAAATTATACAGATAATAAACATGCTTGAGTCACTCAATACCAACACACAGACTGTCACAAAGGCAGTATAATATATAATATATAAAATATAGTAATCTTTCTCTTCTTTTCTGCATTTCACTTCTCTAGGTTGTTTAGTAATCCAGTTTATACTATTTGCCATTGTTGGCCCAATGAAAACTAGCTTGTGACACTGTAAGGACTGCTATTTTCCTCCTGGTCGGCAGGTGGCGCCTCTCTCCAGGCTCCTGCTGAACACTACCACTCATTATGCCTGATGTGTGACACCTGTGTTTTGCCCTGTTAAGTGGGTTTGTGCCATGCTTTATTGTTCAGTCTTGAGCCTATGCTACCTGTTGTCAGCCGTAAGCTAAGTATTGGTTAATGTTTTTGGACCCTTGAGTCTGTTTTGTTTTTCTCTGTTTCTTGAAAGCCCGGCTTCCTTTGTTTTGTTGTAATTTTCTTAAGTAAACATTGCCTTTTGTTGAAGATCAATGACTCCTTGCTTTACTCCTTTTGCTTTTTTCTTTACACCAGTAGGTGGTGACAATTAAGTGACTTATAAGTGGGTTTTGAATCATTCATTCAACTGATTGATTCAAGTCTTGATTCATTCATGAACTAAACAAAGGAGTGAGTCATTGAATCATCCACACAATTGATTTGCTCAACAATAGGGGACGAAACAAGTGAGTGAGTCATTGAATCATCCACACAATTGATTTGCTCAACAGCGTTTTTATCCAGGAACGAAACAAGTGAGTCATTGAATAATCAACATAATTGATTCGCTTAACAACATTTTTATGCAGGAACGAAACAAATGAGTCATTGAATCATTCACACAATCGATTTGTTTAAAAACAGGGGACGAAACAAGTGAGTGAGTCATTGAATCATCCACATAATCGATTCTCTCAACAACATATTTATGCAGGAACGAAACGAGTGAGTCATTGAATCATTCACACAATCGATTCACTTTACAACAGGGGACGAAACAAGTGAAACAAGGAGTCATTGAATCATCCACACAACTGATTCGCTCAACAACATATTTATGCAGGAATGAAACAAGTGAGTGAGTCATTGAATCATCCACACAATCGATTCCCTCAACAACAATGTTTTTATGCAGGAACGAATCAAGTGAGTGAGTCATTGAATCATACACACAATCGATTCGCTTTACAACAGGGGACGAAACAAGTGAGGGAGTCATTGAATCATCCACACAACTGATTCGCTCAACAACATATTTATGCAGGAATGAAACAAGTGAGTGAGTCATTGAATCATCCACACAATCGATTCCCTCAACAACAATGTTTTTATGCAGGAACGAAACAAGTGAGTGAGTCATTGAATCATCCACAGAATCGATTCGTTTTACAACAGGGGACGAAACAAGTGAGTGAGTCATTGAATCATCCACACAACTGATTTGCTTAACAACAGGGGACGAAACAAGTGAGTGAGTCATTGAATCATCCACACAATCGATTCGTTTAACAACAGGGGATGAAACAAGTGAGTGAGTCATTGAATCATCCACACAATCGATTCGTTTAACAACAGGGGATGAAACAAGTGAGTGAGTCATTGAATCATCCACATAATCGATTCGTTTAACAACAGGGGATGAAACGAGTGAGTCATTGAATCATCCACACAATCGATTCGTTTAACAACAGGGGATGAAACAAGTGAGTGAGTCATTGAATCATCCACACAATCGATTCACTTAACAACAGGGGACGAAACAAGTGAGTGAGTCATTGAATCATCCACACAATCGATTCGATTAACAACAGGGGATGAAACAAGTGAGTGAGTCATTGAATCATCCACATAATCGATTCGTTTAACAACAGGGGATGAAACAAGTGAGTGAGTCATTGAATCATCCACACAATTGATTCGCTTAACAACAGGGGACGAAACAAGTGAGTGAGTCATTGAATCATCCACACAATCGATTTGTTTAACAACAGGGGATGAAACAAGTGAGTGAGTCATTGAATCATCTACACAATTGATTTGCTTAACAACAGGGGATGAAACAAGTGAGTGAGTCATTGAATCATCCACACAATCGATTCGTTTAACAACAGGGGATGAAACAAGTGAGTGAGTCATTGAATCATCCACACAATCGATTCGTTTAACAACAGGGGATGAAACAAGTGAGTGAGTCATTGAATCATCCACATAATCGATTCGTTTAACAACAGGGGATGATACAAGTGAGTGAGTCATTGAATCATCCACACAATCGATTCGTTTAACAACAGGGGATGAAACAAGTGAATGAGTCATTGAATCATCCACATAATCGATTCGTTTAACAACAGGGGATGAAACAAGTGAGTGAGTCATTGAATCATCCACATAATCGTTTCGTTTAACAACAGGGGATGAAACAAGTGAGTGAGTCATTGAATCATCCACACAATCGATTCGTTTAACAACAGGGGATGAAACAAGTGAGTGAGTCATTGAATCATCCACACAATCGATTCGTTTAACAACAGGGGATGAAACAAGTGAGTGAGTCATTGAATCATCTACACAATTGATTTGCTTAACAACAGGGGATGAAACAAGTGAGTGAGTCATTGAATCAGCCACACAATTGATTCGCTTAGCAACAGGGGATGAAACAAGTGAGTGAGTCATTGAATCATCTACACAATTGATTTGCTTAACAACAGGGGATGAAACAAGTGAGTGAGTCATTGAATCATCCACATAATCGATTCGCTTAACAACAGGGGATGAAACAAGTGAGTGAGTCATTGAATCATCTACACAACTGATTTGCTTAACAACAGCATCAGGAAACATGGAACGGTTCTGCTGTGGCTTTGTTTGGTAGTAGCAGGCAATATTGTGCCTGAAATGTAAGTTATTCATTATTAACACACAGTCGCGCTGCCACTTTATCAATAAAAGCGACCAAGCAAGCCGTCGTCTCTAGTTAACGTGAGCCTCTTCTGAAAAGGACACTAAAACTCATCAGTTCTCGTCTCCTTGTAAACCCAAACCAATGGTTTTTAGAATCCGCCTTATTCTGTGATGCAAGCTGAGACGTCACAAAGACTTTTCCCTCAAAAACACACTTTATATACGCTCACATAATAGCGGAATAAGCTAAATATACACCAGGGTCAGTGGTTAACAGCACAGGCGCCCGAGGTCATTTACTCTTTTAATTTGCTGTCTTAATGTTCAGCTGAGTGAAGCACAAAGTCTTAAACTCTCTGACAGACTGGGGAAATATAAGGATATGTTCTGTGATCAATTGATTCGCTTAACAACAGGCGATGAAACAAGTGAGTGAGTCATTGAATCATCCACACAACTATGCAGGAATGAAACAAGTGAGTGAGTCATTGAATCATCCACACAACTGATTCGCTCAACAAAATTTTTATGCAGGAATAAAACAAGAAAGTGAGTCATTGATCATCCACATAATCGATTCCCTCAACAACAATGTTTTTATGCAGGAACGAAACAAGTGAGTGAGTCATTGAATCGTTCACACAATCGATTCGTTTAAAAACGGGACGAAACAAGTGAGTGAGTCATTGAATCATCCACACAACTGATTCGCTCAACAACATTTTTATGCAGGAATGAAACAAGTGAGTGAGTCATTGAATCATCCACACAACTGATTCACTCAACAACATTTTTATGCAGGAATGAAACAAGTGAGTGAGTCATTGAATCATCCACACAACTGATTCGCTCAACAACATTTTTATGCAGGAATGAAATAATTGAGTGAGTCATTGAATCATCCACATAATCGATTCCCTCAACAACAATGTTTTTATGCAGGAATGAAACAAGTGAGTGAGTCATTGAATCATCCACACAATCGATTCGTTTAACAACAGGGGATGAAACAAGTGAGTGAGTCATTGAATCATCCACACAATTGATTCGCTTAACAACAGGGGATGAAACAAGTGAGTGAGTCATTGAATCATCCACACAATTGATTCGCTTAACAACAGGGGATGAAACAAGTGAGTGAGTCATTGAATCATCCACACAATTGATTCGTTTAACAACAGGGGATGAAACAAGTGAGTGAGTCATTGAATCATCCACACAATTGATTCGCTTAACAACAGGGGATGAAACAAGTGAGTGAGTCATTGAATCATCCACACAATTGATTTGCTTAACAACAGGGGATGAGACAAGTGAGTGAGTCATTGAATCATCCACACAACTGATTCGTTTAACAACAGGGGATGAAACAAGTGAGTGAGTCATTGAATCATCCACACAACTGATTTGCTTAACAACAGCATCAGGAAACATGGAACGGTTCTGCTGTGGCTTTGTTTGGTAGTAGCAGGCAATATTGTGCCTGAAATGTAAGTTATTCATTATTAACACACAGTCGCGCTGCCACTTTATCAATAAAAGCGACCAAGCAAGCCGTCGTCTCTAGTTAACGTGAGCCTCTTCTGAAAAGGACACTAAAACTCATCAGTTCTCGTCTCCTTGTAAACCCAAACCAATGGTTTTTAGAATCCGCCTTATTCTGTGATGCAAGCTGAGACGTCACAAAGACTTTTCCCTCAAAAACACACACTTTATATACGCCCACATAATAGCGGAATAAGCTAAATATACACCAGGGTCAGTGGTTAACAGCACAGGCGCCCGAGGTCATTTACTCTTTTAATTTGCTGTCTTAATGTTCAGCTGAGTGAAGCACAAAGTCTTAAACTCTCTGACAGACTGGGGAAATATAAGGATATGTTCTGTGATCAAAGAAGTTCACATTTCTTTAGCTACATTATTTGTATTATAGTCTTGAATCACTTCAAACCAAAAGAACTGAAGTGTTTTGCTATCTTTCTATACAATATCTGAGCGTTTCTTGGATGTTGTCATAGGTTTCTAAGTGTCCACATTCTTCAGTATTACATCACTGATATATGTCATTAGTCACGGATGTAACACACTTATCGGACTCGTTCCGCCGGTGTGTGTGGGACTGTCCCTCTCCCCGCCCCGCATCAGCATCATCACCTCCGGAATAAATATCCCGAGATTCCCGAGCTCAGACCCAGAGACCCACAGGAGACCCACAGGAGACGCTTCATTACAGACCCTTTGGATTTAAAAGGGACGCGGAGTAAAGCGCACTTGTTTCGGGAGGTAAGAACACCGCGGATTTATTTATGGCTTGAGGGTTTTGAGTTCAGACCCGGGCTGTGTGTCAGAACACACGGAGCTGTTTGTCTAGGCTCCAGCATTTTGGTTATCAAGCTGATATTTGCACCGATTATGCCCAAAATACTGTCACTATAGCGTTTAACATTGCATCGTGTTTGAAAGTAATGCACTGTAAACATTAACATGCGCAATTGTTGCATTCATACTTAAAATGTAACCTAATTTAGTTTAAACTTTAAAAAAGTAAGTGTAACTTCACATTTCAAGTTGACTAAACTTTTAAGGGAGCACGCTGTTCACTTACTTTTTTAAGTTTAAGAACATTTTTTGGTTACTCTTTTTATTTTACGGTGTCGTTGTTACACTTTAGGCCTAATTATATATTTAAGTGCTGAGTAATAATAATTAACAACATGTACTCACTATAGGATTAGGGTTTGGTTTAGGGATAGCTGCATGTAATTTGCATGTAACAACAAGGACACTGTAAAATAAGTGTACCTTTTTTTACAAAATGAGAAAAAAGTTGAAATGTATGCATTTATTAGAAAATGTGTATTATAATTTTTTATGATTTTGTACAGTGCATATATAATAAATAGCCATAATATAAGCAATATAATACAATATAAGCAAACACATTTATATAGTGAGTCATATATAATAAAACATTTGACATTTATGCATTTATTAGACATTGTCTATTTTTTTATTATAATTTTGTATTTTGTGCATATGTAATAAATACCCATAAAATAAGCATTACTCAACTATTTCTTTTACAGTGATTCATATATAATAATAATAATAATTTTGACATTTATGCATTTATTGAAAATTGTGTATTTTTTTAATCATTTTGTATGGTGCATACATAATAAATAGCCATAATATAAGCAATATAATATAATATAAGCAAAAAAAAATGTATACAGTGAGTCATATTATATATTAATAATTGTGACATTTATGCATTTATTAAAAACGGTCTATTTTTTATCATTTTGTATGGTGCATATGTAATAAATAGCCATAAAATAAGCATTACGCAACAATTTTTTTACAGTGAATCATATATAATAATAATAATAATTGTGACATTTATGCATTTATTAAAAACGGTCTATTTTTTATCATTTTGTATGGTGCATATGTAATAAATACCCATAAAATAAGCATTACGCAACAATTTTTTACAGTGAGTCATATATACTAATAATAATTGTGACATTTATGCATTTAATAAAAATTGTGTATTTTTTTTTAAAATCATTTTGTATGGTGCATACATAATAAATAGCCATAATATAAGCAATATAATATAATATAAGCAACTTTTTTTTTACAGTGAGTCATAATAATTGTGACATTTATGCATTCATTAAAAAAATGTGCATTATGTTTTATCATTTTGTATGCTGCATACATAATAAATATAATATAAGCTAAACTGCGCCCATATATTACATAAAACAATATGTAGACATGACAGTATCATGAAAATGATGTGATTTTTGACTTTTTGTGTTGTATACGACGCAAAGTTGAGACACTGCCATATAGTTACTTATATATTTACAAACTTGTTTATGTTGTATGTTTGAATGTATATCAGTCATATTAAACATTTTTAGTCACACTTTAGATTAGGGTCCAGACTTTTGCCTCAATAAACTCCCAATTACTGCTTATTGATAGTTAGAAAGGTAGTTATGATTAGATATTGGTAGGATTATGGATGTAGAATATGATCATGCATTAATATGTGCTTTATAAGTGCTAATAAACAGCTAATATCCTAGTAAAATGCATGCTAACTAGTGAGAATTGAACCCTAAACTAAAGTGTTTTGTCTAACATTTGACATACTGTAAATCTGGTCTATTTGCAGTGTATTATATGTAGGTCTAGTAAAGTAGGATGTTGTTGTGAGGGTATGTCAGTTAATTTTTTCATACCTATTCCCATTTTATTGGTTGATCCGGTTTGACTGGAATTAAACCACAAGAAGCACGGCATTGATGTGCAGGAAACTGTGCAGTTACACGGCAGTCGTTCATCCAGTCTCACACTACAGTATAATTCATGTCGGCTGAATGACGTTGGCGCTCAGGAATTCAATATTCCCCCAATAACATTATGATGTGTGTAAAGATTTACCAATCAACATGCTGGTACTGTCCAGCACTGCTTGCCTAACGTCATTCGAATGAGAGATACTGGACTGGTACTAATCTGATCCTATAAACTGCAAAACGAACCTAGATTGGCCGTGGCGTTTATTAAGATCAGGGTGGTGGTGTGTGTTTGCAGTGGGCTCACAGTCAGCACATTCAGACCCTGCTCTAGTGCATTACAGACACACCGCGGTGTGAAGTGAGATTCCTTAAAGCCTGCTCATATCTCCGCAGGTCTGACGCTGTTAGTGAGAGTTGTTGTTTTTGCAGGCAGCTTCTCTTATCCTCCGTTGGTTCAGCCCTTTATCG